>JAMZAV010002967.1:0-50880 GCA_024449915.1 Sweltsa coloradensis
AGTCATATCCCTTTGTAAGTTTGTCATTTTTTCAGTTTTTTATTTTCACGTTTCATTTTTTTCAAATTTTCTGTTTGGTCAGTTTGTATTGAATTTGTCAGTTTGTCAAAAAAATTTTGCAGTTTGCTTGATTAATATTTTTCAAATTGTATGTTTTTTTAATTTCACAGTTCATTTTGTCAATTTGCTAGTTTTCGTCAGTTTTTATTTTGTACGAATGTCAGATTTTTCAATTTCATTTTTTCAGGTTGTATTAAGTCATTTTCATATTGTAATTTTTTTTAATTTTTTTCAGATTTACAGTTTCACAGTTTGACGTTTTATTTTTTAATTTGCTAGTATTGTCAGTTTGAATTGTAATATTGTCAGTTTGTCAAATTTCATTTTGTCAGTTTTGCTTGTTTTTGTCATTTTTAAAATTGTAAATTTTTTCATTTTCACTGTTTCATTTTGCATTTGCAGTTTTCGTCAGTTGAATTGTAAAAGTCAGATTTTCAAGCATTTTGTCCAGTGTTTGTTTTGTTTTATTTTTAATTTAAAATTTGTCATTTTTTCAGATTTTTTTTTTCTCAGTTTGACTTTCTTTTGTTTAATTTTCTAGTTTTGTCATTTTTATTAGGTATATTGTCATTTGCATACCATATTGACAGTTTGCTTGCTTTGTCTTTTTCAAATTGTCATTTTTCTTTTCCCCCGTTTTTTTATGTCAAATTTGCTAATTTTCGCAGTTTGATTTTTTTAAAAAGTCAATTTAATTGCATTTTGTCAGGTTGTTAGTTTTAGTCATATCCATATTGTAAGTTTGTCATTTTGTCAGTTTTTCATTTTCACAGTTTGACAGTTGATTTTGTTAATTTGCTAGTTTTCGTTTGTTTGATATTGTAATATTGTCAGTTTGTCAATAACATTTTGTCAGTTTGTTAGTTTTATTCATTTTCATATTGTAAGTTTGTCATTTTGTCAGATTTTCAGTTTCACAGTTTCATTTTGTTAATTTGCTAGTTTTCGTCAGTTTGATATTGTAATATTGTCAGTTTGTCAATTGCATTTTGTCAGGTTGTTAGTTTTATTCATTTTCATATTGTAAGTTTGTCATTTTGTCTGATTTTCATTTTCACAGTTTGACAGTTTCATTTTGTCAATTTGCTAGTTTTCGTCAGTTTGATATTGTAATATTGTCATTTTTTAAATAACATTTTGTCAGTTTGCTAGTTTTCGTCAGATTGTCATTGCATTTTGTCGAGGCTGTTAGTTTTAGGAATTTTCATATTGTATGTTTGTCATTTTGTCAGTGTTTAATTTTCACAGTTTGACAGTTTTGATTTTGTTATTTTGCTAGTTTTCGTTAGTTTGATATTGTAATATTGTCAGTTTGTCAATAACATTTTGTCAGTTTGCTTGATTAAGTCTTTTTCAAAATTTTATGTTTTTAATTTTCACAGTTTCATTTTGTCAATTGCTAGTTTTCATCGTTTGATTTGTAAGAAGTAGATTGTCAATTGCATTTTGTCAGGTTGTTAGTTTTTTCATTTTTATATTGTTAGTTTTGTCATTTTTTTCAGATTTTCATTTTAAAAAGTTTTTTCAGTTACATTTTTGTCAATTTGCTGTTTACGTCAGTTTGATTTTTTAAGAATGTCTGATTTTTCAATTGCATTTTGCAGGTTTTTAGTTTTAGTCATTTTCATATGTAGTTTGTCATTTTGTCAGATTTTTTATTTTCCCGTTGACGTTTTTTTTTGTTAATTTTCTAGTTTTTTTCAGTTTGATATTGTAATATTTTCAGTTTGTCAAAAACTTTTGTCAGTTTGCTTGTTGTAGTCATTTGCAAATTGAAAGTTTTTTATTTTCACGTTTCATTTGGGCAATTTTCTATTTTCGCAGTTTTATTTGTAATAATGTCAGATTTCAATTGCATTTTTTCAGGTTGTTTGTTTTAGTTATTTTCATATTTGAAGTTTGTCATTTTGTCAGTTTTTCATTTTTACAGTTTGACATTTGATTTTGTTTAAATTTCTAGTTTTTCCCTAGTTTGATATTTTAAAATTTTTCAGTTTGTCATTAACTTTTGTCAGTTTTTCTTGTTTTTGTCTTTTTAAATTGTCGTTTTTCAATTTTACAGTTTCATTTTGCATTTGTAGTTTTCGTCAGTTTGATTTTGGGAAGAATTTAGATTGTCATTGCATTTTGTCAGGTTGTTAGTTTTAGACATTTACATTTTGTAAATTTGTCATTTTGTCAGTTTAATTTTCACAGTTTGACAGTTTTTTTTTTGAATTTGCTAGTATTCGTCAGTTAGATATTTAATATTTTCAGTTATCAATAATTTTGGGGGGGGGCGTTTGCTTGTTTTAGTCTTTTAAAAATTTTAATTTTTTCATTTTCACGTTTCATTTTGTCAATTTGTTACTTTTCGTCAGTTTTATTTTGTAAAAATGCGAATGTCAATTTCATTGTGTAGGTTTTTCGCTTTAGTCAATTCATTCGTAAGTTTTTTATTTTGTCAATTTTCAATTCACAGTTGACGTTTCATTTTTTAATTTTGCTAGTTTTTTTTCCCCGTTTTTTATTTTGAAGAATTCAATTGGTCTATTGCATTTTGTCAGGTTGTTATTTTTCTTTTATATTGTAAATTTGTCATTTTGTCAATTTTTATTGTCACAGTTTTACAGTTTTATTTTGTAATTTGCAGTTTTGTCCGTTTGATTTTGTAAAAATGTCAGATTGCCAAATTGCATTTTGTCAGGTTGTTAGTTTTGTCATTTTATATTGTAATTTGTCATATTTTCAGATTTTCATTTTCACAGGTTGACAGTTTAATATGTCAATTTTCTTGTTTTTGTCAGTTTGATTTTGGGAAGAATGTCATATTGTCAAAATTTCATTTTTCAGGGTTGTAAGTCTTGTCATTTTTATATTTATGTTTGTCTTTTTTCAGATTTATTTCCACAGTTTACGTTTCCTTTTTTTTTAATTTTCTAGTTTTTTGTCAGTTGATATTGTAATATTTTCAGTTTGTCAATAAATTTTGGGATTTTTTTTGTTGTAGTCTTTCAAATTGAAAGTTTTTCATTTTACAGTTTCGTTTTTGTCATTTTTTTTTATTTTCGTCATTTTTATTTTGTAAGAAAGTCAGATTGTCAATGATTTTTTAGTTGTTAGTTTTAGTCATTTTTATATTGTAATTTTTTCATTTTCTTAGTTTTTCATTTTCACAGTTTGACTTTGATTTTGTTAATTTGCATTTTTGTAATTTGATATTGTAATATTGTCGTTTGTCAAAAACATTTTGGGCAGTTAGCTTGTTTAAAGCATTTCAAATTGTCAAATTTTCTAGTGTGCGCAGTTGATATTTTAATATTGTCATTTTTCAATAACATTTTTTCAGTTTGCTTGATTAAGTTTTTTTAAATTTAAATTTTTTTCATTTTCACAGTTTCATTTTTTCAATTTTCTAGTTTTTGTCATTTTTATTTTGAAGAAAAGTCAGATGCAATTGCATTTTGTAGGTTTTTTATTTTTTGTCATTTTCATATTTTAATTTTTATTTTTCAATTTTCATTTTCACATTTACGTTTCATTTTTTCAATTTTTCTTGTTTTTTTCGTTTGATTTGGTAAGAATGTCTATTGTCAATTGCTTTTGCGGGTTGTAAGTCTTAGTCATTTTCATATTTTATGTTTGTCATTTTGTCGATTTTTATTTTCCCCATTTACTTTTTTTTTGTTTAAATTTTCTAGTTTTCGTCAGTTTGATATTGAATATTGTCAGTTTTGTCAATAACATTTTGGCAGTTTGCTTGTTGTAGTCTTTTCAAATTGAAATTTTTCATTTCACAGTTTCATTTTTTCAGTTTTTCTTGTTTTCGCAGTTTGATTTTTTAAAAATTCAGATTTCAATTGCATTTTGTCAGGGTTTTTAGTTTAGTCATTTTTATTTGTAAGTTTTTTCATTTTTTCAGTTTTTCATTTTCACGTTTGACAGTTTGATTTGTTAAATTTCTAGTTTTTGTAAATTTGATATTGTAATATTGTCAGTTTGTCAAAAACATTTTGTCAGTTTGATTTTTTAAGTCATTTCAAGTTGTAATTTGCTAGTGTGCGTCAGTTTGATATTTTTAATATTGTCAGTTTGCAATAACATTTTTTCAGTTTGCTTGATTAAGTTTTTTCAAAATTTTAAAGTTTTTCATTTTCACAGTTTCATTTTGTCAATTTGCTGTTTTCGTCAGTTTGATTTTGTAAGAATGTCAATTGTCAATTTCATTTTGTCAGGTTGTTAGTTTTTAGTCATTTTATATTGTAAGTTGTCATTTTGTTTAGATTTTCATTTTCACAGTTTGACAGTTCCATTTTGTCAATTTGCTAGTTTCGTTTAGTTTGATATTGTAATATTGTCATTTGCAATAACTTTTGTCAATTTGCTAGTTTTCGTCAGATTGTCAATTGCATTTTGTCAGGTTGTTGGTTTTAGTAAATTTTCATATTGTAAGTTTGTCATTTTGCAGTTTTCATTTACAATATGACAGTTTGATTTTGTTAATTTGCAGTTTTTTGTTAGTTTGATATTGTAATTGTCAGTTTTGTCATAACATTTTGTCAGTTTGCTGTTTTGTCATTTTCAAGTTGTCGTTTTCCCTTTTCACAGTTTCTTTTGTCAATTGTAGTTTGCGTCAGTTTGATATTGTAATATTGTCAGATTGGTAAATTTCATTTTGTTTAGGTTGTTAGTTTTTTTCATTTTTATATTGTAAGTTTGTCATTTTGTCTGATTTTCATTTCACAGTTTGACAGTTTCATTTTTTAATTTGCTAGTTTTTTGTAAGTTTTGATTTTGTAAGAATGTCAGATTGTCTATTGCATTTTGTCAGGTTATTAGTTTAGTCATTTTAATTGTAAGTTTGTCATTTTGTCAGTTTACATTTTTTACAGTTTGACAGTTTCATTTTGTTAATTGTAGTATTCGTCAGTTAGAAAATTGTTTTAATGTCAGTTAGTCAAAATTTCATTTTGACAGGGGGCTTGTTTTTGTCATTTTCAATTCTAATTTTTTCATTTTCACAGTTTTCATTTTGTCAATTTGCTAGTTTTCGTTTAGTTTGATATTGTTGAATGTCAGATTTCAATGCATTTTTTTCAGGTTGTTTAGTTTTAGTCATTATCATATTAAAAGTTTGTCATATTGTCAGATTTTCATTTTTTCAGTTTGACAGTTTCATTTTGTTAATTCCTAGTTTCGTCAGTTTTTATAGTAATATTTTCAGTTTGACAATAACATTTTGTCAGTTTTTCTTGCTTTGAAATTTTTCCATTGTCAGTTTTTCATTTTACAGTCTCATTTTGTCAATTTGTAGTTTTGAAGTTTGATATTTTAATATGTCAGATTGTCATTGCTTTTGTCAGGTTGTTATTTTAGTCATTTTCATATTGTAATTTTTCATTTTGTCATTTTTCATTTTCACAGTTTGACAGTTGATTTTGTTAATTTTCTAGTTTTCGTTATTTGATATTGTAATATTTTTCCAGTTTGTCAAAAAACATTTTGAAGTTTGTTTTAAATCTTTTACAAATTGTATGTTTTTCAATTTCACTTCATTTTGTTAATTTTCTAGTTTTCGTCAGTTTTGATTTGTAGAATGTCAGTTGTCATGCATTTTGGGCGGTTTTTTTTAGTCATTTTCATTTGTAAGTTTTCATTTTGTCAGATTACATTTTCACAGTTTGACAGTTTCATTTTGTTAATTTGCAGAAATTTGTCAGTTGATATTGTCATATTGTCAGTTTTGTCAATTACATTTTGCAGTTGCTTGTTTTTTGTCATTTTTAAATTCCAAATTTTTTTTTTTCACTGTTTCATTTGGTCAATTTGCTACTTTTCGTCAGTTTGATTTTTAAGAATGTCAGATTGTCAATTGCATTGTGTCAGGTTGTTAGTTTTTGTATTTTATATTTAAGTTTTTCATTTTGTCAATTTTTTTTTTTCACAGTTTGAAAAGTTTCATTTGTCAATTTTCTATTTTCGTCAGTTGATATTGTAATATTGTCAAGTTTGTCAATAACATTTTGTCAAATTTTCTAGTTTTCGTCAGATTGTCAATTGCATTTTGTAAGGTGTTTGGGTTTTTGTAATTTTCATATTGTAAGTTTGTTTATTTTGTCAGTTTTCATTTTCACAAAAAGACAGTTTGATTTGTTAATTTGCTAGTTTTCGTTAGTTTGATATTGTAATATTGTCAGTTTGTCAATAACATTTTGTCAGTTTGCTTGTTAAAGTCATTTTCAAGTTGTCAGTTTCATTTTCACAGTTTTTATTTTGTTCAATTTTCTAGTTTGCGTAAATTGTATTGTTAAAATTGTCATTGTCAATTACCCTTTTGTCAGTTTGCTTTTTTATGTCTTTTAAATTCTAATTTTTTTATTTTCACTGTTTTAATTTTGTCAATTGCTAGTTTTCGTCATTTGATTTTGTAAGATGCAGATTGTCAATTGCATTTTGTCAGTTGTTATTTTATTCATTTTCATATTGTAAATTTGTCATTTTGTCGATTTTCATTTACAGTTTGACAGTTTCATTTTGTAATTTTGCTGTTTTTGTAATTTTTTTTTTGTAAGAATGTCAGATTGTCTATTGCATTTTGTCAGGTTTTTAGTTAAGTCATTTTCATATTGTAAGTTTGTCATTTTTCAGTTTACATTTTTCACAGTTTGACAGTTTCATTTTGTTATTTGCAGTATTCGTCAGTTAGATATTGTTATAATGTCAGTTAGTCATTCATTTTGACAGTTTGCTTGTTTTAGTCATTTTCAAATTCTAATTTTTCTTTTCACAGTTCAATTTGTCAATTTGCTTTTTCGTCAGTTTTTATATTGTTTGAATGTCAGATTTCAATTGATTTTGTCAGTTGTTAAATTTTAGTCATTTTTTATATTAAAGTTTGCATTTTGTCAGATTTCATTTTCTCAGTTGACAGTTTACTTTTGTTAATTTCTAGTTTACTCATTTGATATAAATATTGTCAGTTTGACAATAACATTTTGTAGTTTGTTTGCTTATTTTTTTTCCCAAATTTTCAGTTTTTCATTTTCACAGTCTCATTTTGTCAATTTTTTAGTTTTTGTAAGTTTGATATTGTAATAATGTCAGATGTCAATTGCATTGTCAGGTTGTTAGTTTAGTCATTTTCATATTGTAAGTTTGTCCTTTTGTCACTTTTTCATTTTCACAGTTTGACAGTTTGATTTTTTAATTTGCTAGTTTTCGGGTTTGTTTGATATTGAAATATTGTCAGTTTGTCAAAAACATTTTGTCAGTTTGCTTGATTAAGTCTTTTTCAAATTGTATGTTTTTCAATTTCACAGTTTCATTTTGTCAATTTGCTAGTTTTCGTCAGTTTGATTTTGTAAGAATGTCAGATTGTCAATTGATTTGTCAGTTGTTAGTTTTAGTCATTTCATATTGAAGTTTTTCATTGTCGATTTACATTTTCACAGTTTGACCGTTTCATTTTGTTAATTTGCTTTGAATTCGTCAGTTTGATATTTAATATTGTCAGTTTGCAATTACATTTTGTCAGTTTGCTTTTATGTCTTTTAATCTAATTTTTTTTCACTGTTTCATTTTGTCAATTTGCTAGTTTTCGTCAGTTTGATTTTGTTTGAATGTAGATTGTCAATTGCATTTTTCAGGTTGTAGTTTTATTCATTTCATATTGTAAGTTTGTATTTTGTCTATTTTCATTTTCAGTTTGACAGTTTCATTTTGTTAACTTGCTAGTATTCGTCGTTGATATTGTTATATTGTAGTTAGTCAATTACATTTGACAGTTTGCTTGTTTAGTCATTTTCAAATTCTAATTTTGTCAATTTCACAGTTTCATTTTGTCAATTTGCTAGTTTCGTCAGTTTTATATTGTTAGAAAAGTCAGATTGTCAATTGCATTTTGTCTGTTGTTGTTTTAGTCATTTTCATATTGAATTTTTTCATTTGTCAGATTTTCATTTCTCATTTGACAGTTTCATTTTGTCAATTTCCTAGTTTACGTCAGTTTGGATATAGTAATTGTCAGTTTTCAATAACATTTTGTCAGTTTTTCTGCTTTAGTTCTTTTCCAATTGTCAGTTTTTTCAATTTTCACGTTTCATTTTTTCAATTTTCTAGTTTTGTAAGTTTGATATTTTAATATGTCAGATTGTCAATTGCATTTTTCAGGTTGTTAGTTTTAGTATTTTCATATTGTAAGTTTGTCATTTTTGCCACTTTTTCATTTTCCAGTTTGACAGTTTTATTTTGTTAATTGCTGTTTTCGTTAGTTTGATATTGTAATATTGCAGTTTGTCATTAAAAATTTTCAGTTTTTTTTTTAGTCATTTCAAGTTGTCATTTTTTTTCAATTTCACAGTTTCTTTGTCAGTTTGCTAGTTTGCGTCATTGATTTTTTAGAATGTCAGATTGTCAATTGCATTTTTTCAGGTTGTTAGTTTTAGTCATTTCAGGGTTTTAAGTTTTCATTTAGATTTACATTTTCACAGTTTGAAAGTTTCATTTGTTAATTTGCTAGTTCGTCAGTTGATATTGTAATATTGCAGTTTCAATAATTTGTCAGTATGCTTGTTTATGTCATTCAAATTCTATTTTTTATTTTCACCTTTCATTCGTCAATTGCTAGTTTCGGTCAGTTTGATATTTAAGAATGTCAGATTTTCAATTGCATTTGTCAGTTGTTAGTTTTAGTCATTTTCATATTGAAAGGTTGTCCCTTTGTCAGATTTTCATTTTCCTCAGTTGGGCAGTTTCATTTTGTTAATTTGCTAGTTTTCGTCAGTTTATATAGGTATATGTCATTTTGTCAGTAACATATTGAAGTTTGCTTGTTTTAGTCATTTAAGTTACAGTTTTTTTAAATTCACAGTTTCATTTTGTCAATTTGTGCTGCTTTTCGTCCCGTTTGATTTTTTAAGATTGTCAATTGTCAATAGGGAATAGCCTTCATTCTAGAATCGAAAATGTTAAAGATAACATTAAAAAAAAATACATAAAAATTTTTTTTTGTCTAAGGTTAATACTTTTTCAATATTTACGCTGAAATTTGAATTGCTTCCCGCCAAAGACAACCGAAAAGTAGGGTGACGTCAACTGCTGACGCAGCCCAGCGCAGACCCAAAAGGCGCAACCGCTAAATTTGATATAAATGGTGATATTCTACATCCTGTCGGCGGTGGGTCAAACAATCCTAGCAGACAGTTGCGTTCACTTGCGCCCGTGTATTCCTGCTATGTTTTCAATGATCTTTTGATTTAATTTAAAAAAAAATGGCGCTTTATAAAAGGTGTAAGGGACCCCATGTGTTTAAACACCACTCCCGAAACACCCCGGAGAAAGTATTTATATATTGCCAAAAAACTAAACAGGTGAAAATAAGGTAAAACGCAACAAGACGAGAAATTGCAAGGGGTCGTAGGGCCTCTAGCCTAGCCTAGCCCACCGGGTGCAAATACATTTCCGTTGTGAATACCATTTCATGTAAGTAAAGATAATAATTGGGCTACCTAGTACTTTTTTTTTTCGCAGGTTAGTTTTTCCCATGAGCTCTATTTACCTCGGGATATTTAAGCCTAGGACCTATACGTAACTCATTTTTCGCGGGAAATATTAAAAAAAAAAATTTAATTTTGAATTCTCCCATTTAAAAAAGCTCTTACGTTTAGGCCCCAGACTTAATCCCAAGGAAATTTTTTCTGCGAGAATATTTGGCCGGAGCCTAACAGAAGCTTATAGGAAATTCACTTGTGAATTAAAAGCTAGTAGACCAATAATATTTACTTGCATCAAAGTGGTCTTCACAACAGTAGAGTGAATTTGTAGAGGGGGCGTCCTCCTCAAAACATTCTCGTGCTGCAGCTTTGAACAATTCTTTTTGCCTTGTTTGTCGTTTGGTTCTTTTGGCACGTGTATAAAATGATCTTCTCCGGTGTTTCTACAGTGGTAGCCTTTGCCCTCTTGGTAGACCTAGGCCCTTCTACCTAGGGCCGAGGTAGGCCTATCACTACGCCCAGGTCTAGGCGCATATTTAAATATAAAATCTAAAGCCCTACCAAACATCAATGATATAAATGATATCATCATCATCAACCTAAAAAAACTTGGCTAAGGATACAGGAAAGGAAATGCCTCGGCCTATACCTAGGCTAGGCTGTGTCTAGGGCATCCAAATGGACATTTTATAGAATTGGTTTACCTAACCTAGGGCAAAGACACAGCCTAGGGCGTAGGGCCTAGCCTAGCGCAGCCTTGAATGACTGTACCATCACAGTATATGGGTTATACTGTGGTACCATAGAGAAATAACCAGTGGCTCTTTCCCACCAATGAGAAATAAATCGCTTTCTAGTCAAGGTCGGGTAGACGCACTGTCAAAATCACATGGTCGTCATCTTTGTCATCGTTCGTGTTGTTGTCAAAATAGTCCGATTATTGATGAGCACGGTCCACTGGATTGCCTCTAGGCTTCGCTGCCGCGCACGGCCGCTCGTCGAGCTTTTGTTGTTGTTGTTGTAGTATTTATACAAACTACAACGATGAGCATGCTGCAAGCTACGTAACGCAGTTGAACCAAGAACGAGCGTTTGCGCGGGGGTTCAAAACCCTATAACTTTGTACCCCCGTAGTTACCACGGATGATTTTTTTTAAAAAATCTTTCATTTGTGAAGTTTATTTAACTGTGTTCTATAAATAATAAAAAATGAAAAACGTGAATTTGAGACCAAGGCTAGTTCCCTATTGCATTTTGTCAGGTTGTTAGTTTTAGTCATTTTCATATTGTAAGTTTGTCATTTTGTCAGTTTTTAATTTTCACAGTTTGACAGTTTGATTTTGTTAATTTGCTAGTTTTCGTTAGTTTGATATAGGTATATTGTCATTTTGTCAGTACCATATTGACAGTTTGCTTGCTTTAGTCTTTTTCAAATTGTCAGTTTTTCATTTTCACAGTTTCTTTATGTTAATTTGCTAGTTTTCGTCAGTTTGATATAGGTATATTGTCATTTTGTCAGTACCATATTGACAGTTTGCTTGATTAATCTTTTTCAAATTGGATGTTTTATTTCCAGTTTCATTTTGTCAATTGCTGTGCTTGCATTTTGTAGGTTGTTAAGATTGTAGATTTTCAATTGCATTTTGTCAGTTGTTAGTTTTAGTATTTCATATTGTTAGTTTGTCATTTTGTCAGATTTTTTATTTTCACAGTTTGGTTAATTTGTCAATTTTGTAGTTTTCGTCAGTTGATTTGGTAAGATTTTCTGATTGTAATTGCATTTTGTCAGGTTGTTATTTTCCTTGTCATTTATTTGTAAGTTGTGTTTTGTTAGATTTTATTTCCAGTTTGACAGTTTCATTTTGTCAATTTGCTAGTTTCGTCAGTTTTTAATTTAATATTGTCAGTTTTCAAACATTTTGTCAGTTTGCTTTTAGTCATTGTTACAATTGAATTTTTCATTTCACAGTTTTCATTTTGTCAATTTGTAGTTTTGTCAGATTGACATGATTTTTAGGTAGTTAGTTTTAGTCATTTTCATATGTTAAGTTTTTGTATTTTGTCAGTTTTTAATTTTCACAGTTTGACAGTTTGATTTTGTTAATTTGCTAGTTTTCGTTAGTTTATATTTAATATGTCAGTTTTCAATACATGTTTGCATTTTTCTTTGCATTTCGTCAGTTTGAAGTAATGTCAGTTTGTCATTTTTTTTCAAGTTTTATTTTGTTTTCAGTTTGTTTTTCATATTGTTTCATTTTAATTTGCTAGTTTCATTTTGATTTTGAGATTCTTGCAATCCTTTTCAAATTGTGTTTTTCATTTTTACAGTTTTTTGTCAATTTGCTATTTTCATTTTTTTGTAAGAATGTCAGTTTGTCAATTGCTTTTTTCAGGTTTTAGTTTATTTCATTTTCATATGTTTTTGCATTTGCTGTTTTCTTTTTCAATTGCAGTTTTTTCTTTTGTTATTTGCTAGTCTTTGCAGTTGATATAGGTATATTGTTTTTGTCAATATATTGACATTGCTTGTTTATCTTTTCAAATTTCATTTTATTTCACAGTTTCTTTATGTCAATTTTAATTTTGCATTTGATTTTGTAAGAATTCAGATTGTCAATTGCATTTTTAGTTGTAGCTTATTTTTATTGTCAGGTTTGAATTTTTTCAGATTTCATTTTCACATTTTGACAGTTTCATTTTGTAATTTTGCTAGTTTGTCATTTTGATTTGTAAGTTTGTCAGATTGCTATTTGCATTTGTGGTTGTTATTTTAATATTCATTTTAAGTTTGTCATTTGTCAGTTTTTCATTTTCACAGTTTGACAGTTTATTTTAATTTCTAGTTTCGTCAGTTTTTGATATTGAATATTGTCAGTTGTCATAACATTTTGTCAGTTTGCTTTTTTAGTATTTTCAAAGTTATGTTGTTTCATTTCAAGTTTCATTTTGTCAATTGCTAGTATTTCGTCAGTTTTGATTTTGTAAGAATGTCAGTTGTAAATTGTCAGTTTTTGTTAGGTTTTTAGTTTTAGTCTTTTCATATTAAGTTTCATTTTGCATTTCTATTTTCAGTTTCAGTTTGACAATTTTGTTATTTGCTAGTATTCGTCAGTTTGTTAATTTTAAATTGTCAAGTTTGTCAATAACATTTTGTCAGTTTGCTTTTAATTTTTCAAATTGTAGTTTTTATTTTTCACAGTTTATTTTGTCAATTTGCTAGTTTCGTCTTTTATTTTGTAGGTTCGATGTCAATTTTTCATTTCAGGTTGTAAGTTTTATCATTTTTATTAAATTTTCATTTTTCTGATTTTCATTTTCAGTTTGCAGTTTCATTTTTAAATTTTTTAGTTTTTGTAATTTGATTTGTTAAGATGTCAGATTTCTATTGCATTTTCAGGTTTATGTTTGTCATTTATTGTTTTGTCATTTTATTGTTAGATTTACATTTTCACATTTGACTTTTCATTTGTTAATTTGCTAGTATTCGTCAGTTAGATATTGTTATTTGTCAGTTTCAATTTACATTTGACAGTTTGCTTGTTTAGTCATTTTCAATTCATTTTTCATATTTCAAGTTTCATTTTGTCATATTTCTAGTTTGCTTTTGATATTTTTAAATGTCAGATTGTCAATTGCATTTTGTCAGGTTTTGTAAGTTTTAGTCATTTTCATATTGAATTGTCATTTTGTCAGATTTCATTCTTTTCAGTTGTCAGTTTTTAGTATTTTCATGTTTACGTCAGTTTATTGTATATTGTCATTTTGACAATACATTTTGTCAGTTTGCTTGCTTTAGTCTTTTTCAATTGTCAGTTTTCATTTTTACAGTTTTCATTTAATTCTGTTTTCTTGTTTTAGTAATATGTAAATTTATTCATCATTTTTTCAGGTTGTTAGTTTTAGTCTTTTATTTGAAGTTTGTCATTTGTCCTTTCATTTTCACAGTTTGACAGTTTGTTTTGTTAATTGCTAGTTTTTTAGTTTATTTTATTTGTCATTTGTCATTAATTTGTCAGTTTTTGGTTTAGTTCATTTTTTCAGTTGTAGTTTTTACATTTTCAGTTTATTTTGTCAATTTGCTATTTTCATTTTGATATTGAATTTGTCAGTTTGTCAAACATTATTGTCAGTTTGCTTGATTTATTTGTAATTGTATGTTTTTCAATTTCACAGTTTTTTGTCAATTTCTAGTTTATTTTTATTTGAAATTCATTGTCAATTGTTTTGTCAGTTTTAGTTTAGTATTTTTATGCATTTTGTAAGTTTTCATTTGTCAGATTTACATTTTCACAGTTTGACAGTTTCATTTTGTTATTTGCTATTCGTCAGTTTGATATTGTAATTTGTCAGTTTGTCAATTACATTTGTCAGTATGCTTTTTTATGTCCATTTCAAATTCTAATTTTTTTCATTTCCGTTACATTTTCAATTTGCTAGTTTTCGTCAGTTTTGATATTGTAAGTAGTCGATTTAATATTTTCGGTTGTAGTTTTAGTCATTTTTTGAAAGTTTGTCATTTTGTTATTTTCTTTTTACAGTTTCATTTTGTTAATTTGCGTGCTTTTGTCAATTTGATTTTTAAGATTGTCAGATTGTCAATTGTGTTGTAGTTTTTATCATTTTCATATTGTAAGTTTGTCATTCTGTCAGTTTTTATTTCACTTTGACAGTTACATTTTGTCAATTTGCTAGTTTCGTCAGTTTATTGTAAGATTGTCGATTGTATTAATTTTTTGTCAGGTTTGTTAGTCTTAGTCTTTTTAAATTTAATTTTGTCATTTTTCAGTTTTTATTTGTCACAGTTTGACAGTTTGATTTTGTTAAATTTGTAGTTTTGTTATTGATTTTGTAATTGTCAGTTTGTCAATAACATTTTGTCAGTTTTTGTTTTAGTCATTTTCATTTCTCAGTTTGACAGTTTTTCATTTTAAATTTCAGTTTTGTCATTTGTAAGTTGTCATTTTGTAATATTGACAGTTGCATTATACTTTTTCAATTGTTATTATCATTTTAAAAGTTTTTTTTTTCATTTTCAATTTGAGTTTGTTTGATTTTGTAAGAATGTCAGATTGTCAATTGCATTTTGTCAGGTTGTTTAGTTTTTCATTTTAAGTTGAAATTTTTTTGTTTTTTTCATTTTTTACAGTTTCATTTTTTAATTTTGCTAGTTTTGTCAGTTGTTTTGAATATGTAATTGCATTTGTCTTTCATTTGTAGTTTTGTTCATTTTTTTTCATTGTCATTTTTTTTTCATTTCTGCAGTTTTCATTTTGTAGTTTATTTTGTCAAATTTGTAATTGCAGTTTTGTCATTTTTCAGTTCTGTTTAACTTTTTCATATTGTCAGTTTTATTTATTTTCATTGTCAATTTTCTACATTTTGACAGTTTTCATTTTGTAATTTGCATTTTGTCAGTTTGATTTTGTAAGAATTCAGATTTATTGCATTTTTGTCAGGTTGTTATTTTAGTCTTTTCATTTGTAAATTTATTTTTTGTATTTTTATTTTTGACAGTTTATTTTTTAAGTTATTGTCAGTTTATTTGTCAAGTTTAGTTTTATCATTTTTTTGTAGTTTGCTTTTTAAGTCTTTTTCAATTTTGCATTTTTTTTTATTTGCACATTTCGTTTTGATTTTATTTTGTCAGTTCATTTAAATTTTTAAATTGTTGTTTGTCAATTCATTTTTGGGGTTTCTTTTACAGTTTCATTTTTAATTGCTAGTTTTTCTTGTTTGATTTTTAATGTTGCATTCATTTTGTAATTTTGCTAGTTTTTAGTAATTTATTTAAGAATGTCAGATTGTCAATTTCATTTTTCAGTTGTTAGTTTTATCATTTTCATATTGTAAGTTTGTCATTTTGTCGATTTACATTTTCACAGTTTGACAGTTTCATTTTTTTCTTTAGTTTTTTTCCATGTCATTTTTTTGTCAGTTGTCTAATTCATTTTGTCAGTTTATTGTTTAGTCATTTCAATTATTTTGTCATTGTTATTTCATCATTTCATTATTTGTCAATTTGCTAGTTTCGTCAGTTTTATATTTTTAATTGTTGTTTCAATTGCTATTTGTTAGTTTGTTTTGTATATGTCATTTGTAAATTTTTATTTTGTCAGTTTTCTTTTTAGTTTTACAGTTTCATTTTTTAATTTCTAGTTTTCGTCATTTGTTGTATGTCAGTTGATATTGAAAATTTCAGTTTGTCAAAATTTGTCAGTTTGCTTGTTTAGTCTTTTTCAATTGTCAGTTTTTCATTTCCCTTTTTTTTCAGTGTTGCGTATTTGTCAGTTTGTGAATAAATTGTCAGTTTTGCATTTTTGTCTTTTGGATTTAGTCATTTTCAAGTTTTATTTTGTCAATTTTTCCCCTTTTCACAGTTGTTTATTTTGTAATTTGATAGTTTTGCCAGTTTATTTGTAAGATTTCAGATTTTCATTGCATTTGTCAGTTTGTAGATTTTTCATTTTCAAGTTTGAATTCATTTTGTCAGATTTCATTTTCCAGTTGACAGTTTCATTTTGTTAATTCTTGCTAGTTTGTCGTTGTTGTTTGTCTTTTCGTATTAGAGTTTCTTTTTTCAATTTTATTTTAATTTGACAGTTTCATTTGTCAATTTGCTATTTTTTCAGTTTGATATTGTGTATTGTCATTTGTCATACATTTTGTCAGTTTGCTTGTTTACTTTTTCAAATTGAAGTTTTTCATTTTCACAGTTTATTTTGTCAATTTGCTATTTTCGTCAGTTTGATTTTGTTAGATTCAGATTGTCATTGCATTTTGTCAGGTTTTAGTTTAGTCATTTTCATATTTTTGAAGTTTGTCAGTTTTCATTTCATTTACAGTTTGAGTTAATTTGTAATTTGTAGTTTGTAGTTTGAATTTGGTAATAATTTGTCAGTTGCTTGTACATTTCAATTGTCAGTTTTGTCATTTCATTTCATTTGTCAATTTGTATTTGTCAGTTTTATTTTATAGTTTCAGTTGTATCATTTTGTCATTTGCTGTTTTTGTCATTTATTTTTAATTTCGTTGTCATTTGCATTTGTCAGTTTGCTTAGTTTCATTGTCAATTGTTTCATTCATTTTGTCGTTTTCACAGTTTTCATTTTCAATTGTGATTTGTTTTGTTTTTTTTAGTTTGAAGTTTCATTTGTCAATTGCATTTTCGTAGTTGTTATAGTCATTTCATATTGTAATTTCATTTTGTCAGTTTTTATTTTCCATTTGACAGTTTTATTTTTTCAATTTGCTAGTTTTTTAGTTTTGATAGTTTAATTTCAGTTTTTTCAATAACATTTGTAGTTTCTTTTTAGTATTTAATTTGAGTTTTTCATTTTCACTTTTTTTTTTGTAGTCTTTTCTGCAGTTTGATATTGTAAATTTCATTGTCAATTGCTATTTTTGTCAGTTTAGTTAGATTCAATTGTCATTGTTTTTCAGTTGTTTTTTTAATTTTACATTTTATTTGTAATTTGTAGTTTTCGTAGTTTCAAATTTTTAAGATTTCGTTTGTATATTTTCGTTAGTTTTGATATTTTTAAAATTGTGTTTTAAATTTTGTCAGTTTGCTTTTTCATTTTCACAGTTTCATTTTTCATTTTCACAGTTTCATTTTGATTTTGTAATTTTCAGTTGTATTTAATTTGTCAGTTGATTAGTTTTGTCATTTTTATTAGTCATTTTTATTGATTTTTCATTTTCACAGTTTCATTTTTCTAATTTGCTAGTTTTCGTTGTTGTTTGTTAAATGTCTTTCATTGCATTTTGAGTTGTTAGTTTAGTCATTTTCATATTGTAAGTTTGTATTTGTCGTTTTTATTTCACAATTTTACAGTTTGATTTTGTTAATTTTCTAGTTTTCGTTAGTTTGATATTGTAAGAATGTCAGATTGTCATTGCATTTTGTCAGGTTGTTAGCTTTATCATTTTCATATTGTAAGTTTGAATTTTTTTTTCAGATTTTCATTTGTCACATTTTGACAGTTTCATTTTGAATTTTGCTAGTGTTTTGTCAGTTTGATTTGTAAGAATGTCAGATTGCCTATTGCATTTTGTCAGGTTGTTAGTTTTAGTCATATCAATATGGTAAGTTTTTGTCATTTTGTCAGTGTTTTCATTTTCACAGTATTGACAGTTGATTTTGTTAATTTTCTATTTTTCGTGTAGTTTGATATTTGTAATTTTGTCCAGTTTGTCATTACATTTTGTCAGTTGCTTGTTTTAGTCATTTTCAAGTTATCAGTTTTTTCAGATTTCACACAGTTTTCATTTTGTCAATTTGCTAGTTTGCGTCAGTTTTGATTATTGTAATATGCAGTTTGTCAATAAATTTTTGTCATTTGCTTGATTAAGTCCTTTTTCAAATTGTATGTTGTTTCATTTTCACAGTTTCATTTGGGTCAATTTTGCTAGTTTTCGTCATTGATTTTTGTAAGAATGTCAGGATTGTCAATTGCATTTTTGTCATTGTTATTTTAGTCATTTTCATATTGTAGTTTGTCATTTTGTCTGATTTCATTTTCCACCAGTTTGACAGTTTCATTTTGTTAATTTGCTAGTATTCGTCAGTTTGATATTGTAAAATTGCAGTTTGTCATAACATTTTGTCCATTTGCTTGTTTAAGTCCTTTTTTCAAATTGTCAGTTTTTCATTTTCACAGTTTTCCATTTTGTCAGTTGCTAGTTTTCGTCAGTTTGATTTTGGAAGAATGTCAGATTGTCAATTGCATTTTGTCAGGTTGTTAGTTTTAGTCATTTTCATATTGTAAGTTTGTCATTTTGTCAGTTTAACATTTTCACAGTTTGGACAGTTTCATTTGTTAATTTGCTAGATTCGTCAGTTAGATTTGTTATATTGTTCAGTTAGTCAATTACATTTTGACAGTTTTTGCTTGTTTTAGTCATTTTTCAAAATTCTAATTTTTTCATTTCACAGTTTCATTTTGCATTGCTAGTTTTCGTCATTTGATATGTTAGAATGTCCCGATTGTCAATTGGATTTTTGTCAGGTTGTTAGTTTTATTCATTTTTCATATTGAAATTTGGTCATTTTGTCAGATTTTATTTTCTCAGTTTGAACTAGTTTCATTTTGTTATTTCCTAGTTTACGTCAGTTTTGATATAGTAATTATTGTACATTTTGACAATACCATTTTGGTCAGTTTGCGTGCTTAGGTCTTTTACCAATTGGTCAAAGTTTTTCATTTACAGTTTCATTTTGTCATTTGCTAGTTTTCGTAAGTTTTGATATTGTACTAATGTCAGATTGTCAATGCATTTTTTTCAGGTTGTTAGTTTTAAGTCATTTTTCATCTTGTAAGTTTGTCTTTTGTCCCTTTTTCATTTTCACAGTTTGACAAGTTTGATTTTGTTAATTTGCTAGTTTTCGTTATTTTTGATATGTAATTTGTCAGTTTGTCATTACATTTTGTCATTTGCTTGTTTTAAGTCATTTTCAAGTTGTCAGTTTTTCAATTTCATCACGTTCATTTTGTCATTTGCTAGTTTGCGTCAGTGTGATAATGAAATATTGTCAGTTTGTCAAAAACATGTGGGGGGTCCCGTTTTGGCTTGATTTTAGTTCTTTTCAAATTGTATGTTTTTCAATTTCACAGTTTCATTTTTTGTCAATTTGCCTAGTTTTCGTCAGTTTGATTGTTGTAAGAATTCAATTGTCATTGACATTTTGTCAGTTTTATTTTAGTCATTTTCATGTTGTAAGTTTTTTCATTTTGTAAGATTTACATTTTCACAGTTTGACAGTTTCATTTTGTTAATTTGCTAGTATTCGTCAGTTTGATATTGTAATATTGTCGATTGTCAATTGCTTTTGTCAGGTTGTTAGTTTAGCATGGAATATTGAAGTTTGTTCATTTTTTCAGATTTTCATTTTTTCTCAGTTTGACCAGTTCATTTTGTTAATTTTGGCTAGTTTTCCCGTAGTTTGATATAGGTATATGTCATTTCGTCAGTACCATATTGACAGTTTGCCTTGTTTTTAGAGTCATTTTCAAAGTTATCAGTTTTTTTCATTTCACAGTTTCATTTTGTCAATTTGCTAGTTTGCGTCAGTTTGTATTGTAATATGTCCAGTTTGTGAATAACATTTTTTGTCCAGTTTGCTTGATTACGTCTTTTTTCCAATTGGATCGTTTTTCATTTTCACAGTTTCATTTTGTCAATTTGGCTGCTGCTTTTCGTCAGTTTGATTTTGTAGATTGTCAGATTGTCAATTGCATTTTGTCATTGTTGTTTTAGTCATTTTTCATATTGTAAGTTTGTCCTTTTGTCAGATTTTTATATTCAAGTTTGACAGTTTACATTTTTGTCAATTTGCTAGTTTTTCGTCAGTTTGATTTGGTAAGATTGTCTGATTGTTAATCTGCATTTGTCAGGTTGTTAGTCTTAGTCATTTTTAAAAATTGTAGTTTGTCATTTTGTCAGTTTTTTGACTTTTTCACAAGTTTTTGACAAGTTTGATTTGTTAATTTCTAGTTTTCGTTAGTTTGATATTGTAATATTGTCAGTTTGTCAATAACATTTTGTCAGTTTTGCCTTGTTTAAGTCATTTTTCATGTCAGTTTTCATTTTCACAGTTTCATTTTGGTCACATTTGCTAGTTTGGCGTCAGTTTAATATTGTAATATTGTCAGATTGTCAATTTGCATTTTGCAGGTTGTTATTTTTTATTTCATTTGACCAGTTGTGCTTTTTTAGTCATTTTCAAAAAGGGTTATCAGTTTTTCATTTCACAGTTTCTGGTGTGTCCATTTCTAGTTTGCGTCAGTTTGATATTGTAATATTGTCAGTTTTGTTTGATACATTTTGTTCAGTTTTGCTTGATTAAGTCTTTTTCAATTGGATGTTTTTTCATTTTCACAAGTTTCATTTTGTCAATTTGCTGCTGCTTTCGCCAGTCTGATTTTTGTAAGATTGTCAGCTTGTCAATTGCATTTTGTCAGGTTTTTATTTTAGTCATTTTCATATGGTAAGTTTGTCATTTTGTCAGATTTTTTATATTCACAGTTTGACAGTTTACTTTGGTCAATTTGCCCACTTTTCGTCAGTTTGATTGGTAAGATTGTCTGATTGTGAATTACATTTTGTCAGGTTGTTAGTCTTAGTCATTTTCAAATTGTAAGTTTGTCATTTTGCGTTCAGATTTTCATTTTCACAGTTTGACAGATTCATTTTGTCAATTTGCTAGTTTTTTCTCAGTTTGAATATTGTAATATTGTCAGTTTTGTCAATAAACATTTTGTCAGTTTGCCTTGTTTAAGTCATTTTCAAATTGAAGTTTTTTCATTTTCCCAGTTTTTCGATTTTGTCCAATTTGCTAGTTTCGTCAGAATGTCAATTGCATTTTGTCAAGTAGTTTTAGTTTTAAGTCCATTTTCATATTGTAAGTTTGTCATTTTGTCAGTTTTTTTTAATTTTCACAGTTTGACAGTTTGATTTTTTGTTAATTTGCTAGTTTTTCTGTTCAGTTTGTATTGTAATAATTGTCCCAGTTTGTCATAAATTTTGTCAGTTTGCTTGTTAAAGTTCATTTTCAATTTGTCAGTTTTCATTTTCACAGTTTTCCATTTTTGTCAATTTGCTAGTTTTTCCATCAGTTTTTGATTTTGTAAGAATGTCAGATTGTCAATTTGCATTTTGTCATGGTTGTTAGTTTTTATTCATTTTTCATATTGTTAGTTTGGTCATTTTGTCAGATTTTCATTTTCTCAGTTTGACAGTTTCATTTTGTTAATTTGCTAGTTTTCGGTCATTTTGATATAGTATATTGTCTTTGTCAGTACATATTGACGTTTGCTTGCATTATCTTTTTCAAATTGGTCAGTTTTATTTTCACAGTTTCTTTAATGTCGAATTTGCTAATTTTCGTCAGTTGATTTTGTAAGAATGGCAATTTGTTTAATTGCATTTTGTCAGTTTTAGTCTTTAGTCATTTTTCATATTGTAATGTTGAATTTTTTCAGATTTTTCATTTTCACAGTTTGACAGTTTCATTTTGTTAATTTGCTAGTTTTTGTCAGTTTGATTTTGTAAGAATGTCAGATTGCCTATTGCATTTTGTCAGGTTGTTAGTTTTAGTCATATCCATATTGTAAGTTTGTCATTTTGTCAGTTTTTCATTTTCACAGTTTGACAGTTGATTTTGTTAATTTGCTAGTTTTCGTTAGTTTGATATTGTTATATTGTCAGTTTTGCATTAACATTCTTGTTCATTTTTTGCTGTTTTAGTCATTTTTCAAGTTATCGTTTTTCAATTTCACAGTTTTCATTTTTGTCATTTGCTAGTTTGCGTCATTTGATATTGTATATTGTCAGTTTGTCATACATTTTGTCAGTTTGCTTGATTAAGTCTTTTTCAAATTGTATGTTTTGTTTCATTTTCCAGTTTTATTTTGTCATTTGCTATTTTTCGTCAAGTTTTGATTTGTAGAATGTTCAGATTGTCAAGTGGCATTTTGGTCAGGTTGTTAGTTTTTAGTCATTTTCATATTGTTAGTTTGTCATTTTGTCATGATTTCATTTTCACATTTTGACAGTTTCATTTTGTTTAATTTGCTAGTATTCGTCAGTTTGATATTGTAAATTGTCAAGTTTGTCAATAACATTTTTGTACACATTTGCTGTTGTAAGTTCTTTTTTCAAAAAAAAAAAAAAATGTCAGTTTTTCATTTTTCTACTAGTTCATTTGGGGGGGGGGGGGGGCAATTTGGCTAGTTTTCGTCAGTTTGATTTTGTAAGAATGTCAGATTGTGCTATTGCCATTTTGTCAGTTATTAGTTTTAGTCATTTTATCTTGTAAGTTTGTCATTTTGGCACCGGTGTTGCATTTTCTCGTTTGAAACAGTTATCATGATTTTGTTAATTTCCTATTTACGTCAGTTTGAGTACATAGTATATTGTCAGTTTTAACAATAACATTTTGTCAAATTTGCTTGCTTAGTCTTTTTCCAATTGTCAGTTTTGAAAAAGGTGTCACAGTTTCTTTTGTCATTTGCTAGTTTTCGTAAGTTTGAATATTGTAAACTAATGTCAGATTGTATCAATTGCATTTTGTCAGTTTGTTATTTTTAGTCATTTTCATATTGTAAGTTAGTCGTTTTTGTCACTTTTTTCATTTTCACAGTTTTGACGAGTTCTTGTTGTTATTGCTAGTTTTCGTTAGTTTTTGATATTGTAATATTGTTCAGTTTGTCATTACATTTTGTCAGTTTGCTTGTTTTAGTCATTTTTCAAGTTGTCAGTTTTCAATTTCACAGTATTCATTTTGTCAAATTTGCTAGTTTGCGTCAGTTGTATATTGAAATTTGTCAGTTTGTCAAAAACATTTTGTCAGGTTGCACTTGATTTAGTCTTTCTCAATTGTATGTTTTTCAATTTCACAGTTTTCCCCATTTTTGTTTTCAATTTGCTAGTTTTCGTCAGTTTGATTTTGTAAGAGTCAGATTGTCATTGCATTTGTCAGGTTGGTTATTTTAGTCATTTTGCATGTTGTAAGTTTTTCATTTTGTCAGATTTACATTTTCACAGTTTGAACATGTTTCATTGTTAATTTGCTCGTATTCGTCAGTTGATATTGTGTAATATTGTCAGTTTTCATTTACATTTTGGCATATGCTTGTTTATGTCATTTTCAAATTCTTAATTTTTTTTCATTTTCACTGGTTTCATTTCGTCAATTTGCTAGTTTTCGTCCAGTTTGATATGTAAGAAATGTCGATGGTCAATTGCATTTTGTCAGGTTGTGTTCGTTTTAGTCATTTTCATATTGAAAGTTTGTCATTTTGGTCAGATTTTCAATTTCTCATTTGGACGTTTCATTTTGTTAATTTGCTAGTTTTCGTCAGTTTGATATAGGTATATTGTCATTTTGTCATACCATATTGACAGTGTGCTTGTTTAGTCATTTTTTCAAGTTATCAGTTTTTCAATTTCACAGTTTCATTTTGTCAATTTGCTAGTTTGCGCAGTTTTGATAGTGGTCATATTGTCATTTTGCTTGATTAAGTCTTTTTAAACATTGGATGTTTTCACATTTTCACAGTTTCATTTGTCAATTTGCTGCTGCTTTTCGTCAGTTTGATTTGTAAGATTGTCCTATTTGTCATTGCTTTTGGTCAGGTTGTTAAGTTTTAGTCATTTTCATATTGTAAGTTGTCATTTTGTCAATTTTTTTATATTCACATTTTGACAGTTACATGTTGGTCATTGCTAAGTTTTCGTCAGTTTGTTTGGTAAGATTGTCCTGATTGTTAAATTGCATTTTGTCGAGGTTGTTAGTCCTTTAGTCCATTTTTCAATTGTAAGTTTGTCATTTTGTCAGATTTTTTCATTTCACAGTTTTTGACAGTTTTCATTTTGTCATTTGCCTAGTTTTCGACAGTATTGATATGTAGATATTGTCAGTTTGTCAATAACATTTTGTCATTTTGCTTGTTTAAGTTCCATTTTCAAATTGAAGTTTTTTCATTTTCATTCACAGTTTTCATTTTGGCAATTGATAGTTTTCGTCATACTTGTCAATTGCATTTTGTCAGGTTGTTAGTTTTAGTCATTTCATATTGGTTAGTTTGTCCCATTTTCGTCAGTTTTTTAATTTTTCAAACCAAGGTTTGACAGTTTGATTTTGCTATTTGCCTAGTTTTCGTTAGTTTGATATTGTAATTTGTCAGTTTGTCATAACATTTTGTCCAGTTTGTCTTCTTTTAGTCCCATTTTTCAAGTTTCTTTTTCATTTTCCCATTTTCATTTTGTCAATTTGTTAGTTGTTTCGTCAGTTTGAGTGTAAGAATGTCAGATTATCAATTGCATTTGTACAGGTGATAGTTTTATTTCATTTTCATTTGTAAG
Source organism: Sweltsa coloradensis (assembly GCA_024449915.1). Classification (NCBI taxonomy): domain Eukaryota; kingdom Metazoa; phylum Arthropoda; class Insecta; order Plecoptera; family Chloroperlidae; genus Sweltsa; species Sweltsa coloradensis. The sequence continues at coordinate 24,396 of JAMZAV010002967.1, forward strand.
TTTGTCGATTTTGTCTGATTTTCATGTGTGCACAGTTTGGACAATTTCATTTAGTAATTTTGCTAGTTTTTGTCAGTTTGCTCTTTTTAAGATGTCGATTGTCTTATTTGCCATTTTGTTTCAGGTTGTTAGTTTTTAGTCATTTTTATATTGTAATTTGTCATTTTGTCAGATTTTACATTTTCACTGGTTTGACATTTTCATTTTGTCAATTTGCTAGTTTACGTCAGTTTGATTTGGTTAGAATGTCGATTGTCAATTGCATTTTGTCAGGTTGTTAGTCATAGTCCCTTTTCATATTGTAAGATTTGTCATTTTTTGTCATATTTTCAGTTTCACAGTTTTCACATTTTGTTATTTGGGACTATTTTCTCATTTTTGATATTGTAATATTGTCAGTTTGTTCAATAACTTTTGTTAGTTTGCTTGTTGTAGTCATTTCCGCATTGGTGAAAGTTTTCATTTTCACAGTTCTTTGTCCAATTTGCTACTTTTCGTCAGTTTGATATTGTAATAAATGGTCAGATTGTCAATTGCATTATGTCCAGTTGTTTAGTTTTAGTTATTTTCATATTTGTAAGTTCGTTATTTTTGTCCATTTTTTATTTCACAGTTTGACAGTTTTGATTTTGTTATTTGCTAGTTTTCGTTAGTTTTTGATATTGTAATATTGTCGTTTGTCATTAACCATTATTGTCAGTTTTGCTGTTTTAGTCCTTTCAACTTGTCAGTTTGGTCATTTTCACAGTTTCATTTTGTCAATTTGCTAGTTTTCGTCAGTTTTGATTTTGTAAAAATGTCAGACTTTGTCAATTTGCATTCTGTCATGTTTGTTAGTTTTAGGACATTTGTCATATTGTAAGTTTGTCATTTCGTCAGATTTACATTTTCACAGTTGCAGTTTTATTTTGTTAATTTGCTACTATTCCGTAGTTTGATAGTATAAAATTGTCATGTTTGTCAATAACGAATTTTGTCAGTTTGCTTTTTTAAGTCTGTTTTCAAATTGTCAGTTTTTTCATTTTCACAGTTTCATTTTGTCATTTTGCTAGTTTTTCGTTTAGTTTTATTTTTGGTAAGAAAGAATGCTCAGATTGTCAGTTGCATTTTTGTCAGGTTGATAGTTTTTATTCTTTTCATATTGTAGTTGTCATTTTGGTCTGATTTTCTTTTCACAGTTTGACAATTTCATTTAGTATTTTGCTAGTTTTTGTCATTTGATTTTGTAAGAATAGTCAGATTGTCTATTGGCATTTTGTCAGGTTGTTATTTTGTTAGTCATTTTATATTTGTATTTTGTCATTTTGTCCAATTTACATTTTCAACTGGTTTGACAGTTTCATTTTGTTTGAACATTTGCTAGTATAATCAGTTAGATATTAAAATATTGTTCAGTAAATCAATTACATTTTGTCAGTTTGCTTGTTTTAGTCATTTTCAAATTCTAATTTTTTTTATTTTCACAGTTTCATTTTGTCAATTTGCTAGTTTTCGCATTTTATTTTTGTAAGAAATCAGAATTCAATTGCATTGTGTCAGGGTTGTTCCGCGTTAGTCATATTCATATCGTAAGTTTGTTATTTTGTCAGATTTTCGGGGGGGAAAAAGTTCACAGCTTTGACAGTTTCAATTTGTAATTTTGCTAGTTTTTGTCAGTTTGATTTTTGTAAGAATGTCATATTGGTCATAAATTGTTTGTCAGGTTGTTAATTTTAGTCCATTTTCATATTGTAAGTTGTCATTTTGTCAGATTTTTATTGTCACAGTTTGACAGTTTTCATTTTGTTAATTTGCTAGTTTTCGTCAGTTTGATGTTTGTAAGAATTCCGATTGCCATTGCATTTTGTCAGTTGTTATTTTTAGTCATTTTCATATTGGTAAGTTTGTCATATTGTCAGATTTTCATTTTCAACAGTTTGACAGTTTTCATTTTGTCATTTGCTTGGTTTTGTCAGTTAGATTTGGTAAGAAATGTCCATATTGTCATTGCATTTTGTCAGGGTTGTAAGTCTTAGTCCATTTTTCATTTGTAAGTTTTGTCATTTTGTCGATTTTCATTTTCCACAGTTTGACGTTTCATTTTGTTTAATTTGCTAGTTTTTCGTCAGTTTGATATTGTAATATTGTCAGTTTTGTCAATAACATTTTGGGCGAGTTTGCTGTTGTACTCATTTTCAAAATTGAAAGTTTTCTTTTCACAGTTTTATTTTGTCCAATTTCTAGTTTTTCGTCCAGTTTGAAATTGTTAGAAATGTCAGGATTGTCATTGGCATTTTGTCAGGATGTTAGTTTTAGTCATTTTCATATTGTAGTTTGATATTTGTCAGTTTTTCATTTCACAGTTTGACAGTTTTGATTTTTGTTAATTTTGCCTACTTTTTCGTTTCGTTTGATATGTAAATTGTCAGTTTGTCAATAACATTTTGTCAGTTTTGCTTGTTTTAAGATGGTCCATTTTAAGTTTGTCAGTTTTTTCTTTTCACAGTTTTCAATTTTGTCAAATTTGCTAGTTTGCGTCATTTGATATTGAAATATTGTCAGTTTTTTGTCAAAACATTTTGTCAGTTTTTGCTTGATTAAGTCTTTTCAATTGAATTGTTTTTCATTCCACAGTTTTCTTTGGTTAATTGGCTAGTTTTCGTCAGTTTGATATTGTAAGAATTTCAGATTGTCAATTGCAATTTTGTCAGGTTGTTAGTTTTTAGTCATTTTTTCATATTGTAAGTTTTTCATTTTGTCAGTATTTACATTTTTACAGTTGCACAGTACATTTTGTAATTTGCTAGTATTCGTCAGTTTTGATATTGTATATTGTCAGTTTTGTCCAATAACATTTTGTCATTTTGCTTGATTAAGCTTTTTCAAATTGTAATTTTTTTCATGTTATTCACTGTTAATTTTGTCAATTTGCTATTTTCGTCAGTTTGAATATTGTAAGAATGTCATTGTCCATTGCATTTTGTCAGTTGTTATTTTAGTCATTTTCATATTGAAAGTTTGTCATTTTGTCAGATTTTCATTTTCTCAGTTTGACACAGTTTTCTTTTGTTAATTTGCTAGTTTTCGGTCAGTTTGATATTGGTATATGTCATTTTTGTCAGTACCATTATTGACGTTTGCTTCTTTAGTCTGGTTTGTCAAATTGTAGTTTTTCATTTTTACAGTTTTCTTTTGTCAATTTTTGCTAATTTTTCGTCAGTTTTGATTTTGTAAAATGTCCAGATGTCAATTGAATTTTGTCAGGTTGTTAGCTTTAGTCATTTTCATATTGTATAGTTTGAAATTTTTTCAGATTTTCATTTTCAACAGTTTTTACAGTTTCATTTTTTAATTTTGCAAGTTTTTGGAAAGGGGGAGGGAAGCAGTTACTGATTTTGTAAAATGTCCAATTGCCTAGTTAGCATTTTGTCAGGTTGTTAGTTTTAGTCATATCCATATTGTAATTTTGTCATTTTTTAATCATTTTTCATTTCACAGTTTTGACCGAGTTGATTTGTTACAATTTGCTAGTTTTACGTTTGGTTTGATATTGTAATATTGTCAGTCTGTCCATTAACATTTTGTCAGTTTGCTTGTTAGTCATTTTCAAGTTATAGTTTTTTTCAATTCACAGTTTCATTTTGTCAATTTGCTAGTTTGCGTGCAAGTTTATATTGTATATTGTCATTTTGTCAATAACATTTTGTAAGTTTGCTTAATTAGGTCTTTTTTCAAATTGGATGTTTTTCATTTTCACAAGTTTCATTTGTCAATTTGCTAGTTTTCGTCGTTTGATTTGGAAGATTGGCAGATTGTTCAATTGCCATTTTGTCAGGTTGTTTAGTTTTAGTCATTTTCATATTTTAGTTGTCATTTTGTCAGATTTTTATATTCACAAGTTTACAGATATATTTTGTCAATTTGCTAGTTTCGTCAGTTTGATTTTGTACGAATGTCAGATTGCCTATTTCTTATTGTCAGGTTGTTTAGTTTTATCTCTCATTTTCATATTGTAAGTTGTCATTTTGTCAGTTTTTAATTTTCAACAGTTTTGACAGTTTGATTTTTGCTAAGTTGCTAGTTTTCGTTAGTTTGATATATTTGTAATCTGTCAGTTTGTCAATAACACTTTGATCAGTTTGCTTGTTATTAGTCATTTTCAAGTTGTCAGTTTTTCATTTTCACAGTTTCATTTTGTCATTTGCTAGTTTGGCGTCAGTTTGATTTGTTAGAATGTCGTTTGTCAATTGCTTTGTCAGGTTGGTTTGTTCCTTGTCATTTTCATATTGTAAGTTTGTGGGGCCAGTTTGTCAGATTTTCCGTTTCACAGGTTTTCCATTTTGTTTAATTTTGCTAGTTTTCGTCAGTTTGATATTGTATATTTGTACAGTTTTGTCAATAACTTTTGTTAGTTTGCTTGTTTATAGTCATTTCAAGTTGTCAGTTTTTTCAATTTCATTCACAGTTTTTTATTTTGTCAATTTGCTAGTTTGTGCGTCAGTTTGATATTGTATATTGTCAGTTTGGTCAATTGCGTTATGCAGTGTTGTTAGTTTTTTCGTTATTTTCATATTGTAAAGAGTTCGTTTATTTTGTCGTTTTATTCATTTTCACAGTTTGACAGTTTTCATTTGTTAATTTGCTAGTTTTCGTTAGTGTTTGATATGTATATTGTCAGTTTGTCATTAACATTTTGTCAGTTTGCTTGAATTAGTCTTTTTCAATTGTATGTTTTTCAATTTTCAAAGTTTCATTTTGTCAATTTTGCTAGTTTTTCTCAGTTTGATTTTGTTAAGAATGTCAGATTGTCAATTGCATTTTTGTCAGATTGTTTAGTTTTTTATTCATTTTCCATATTGTATTTGTCATTTTGTCTGATTTTTCATTTTCACAGTTTGACATTTTCATTGTTGTTAATTTGCTAGTATTCGCAGTTTATATTGTAAAATTGGTCAAGTTTGTCAATAACATTTTGTCAGTTTGCTTGTTTAAGTCTTTCTCAATTGGTCATTTTTCATTTTCGACAGTTTCATTTTGTCAATTCTTGCTAGTTTTTCGTCAGTTTGATCTGTTTTAAGAATGTCAGATTGTCAATTGCATTTTGTCAGGTTTGTTTAGGTTTATTATTTCATATTGTAAGTTTGTCATTTGTCTATTTATATTTTCACTGAGTTTTGACAGTTTCATTTGTAATTTTTGCTAGTTTTGTAAGTTTGATTTTGTAAGAATGTCAGATTGTCCTATTGCCTTTTGCATGTTGTAGTTTTAGTTCATTTTTATTTGTAAGTTTGTCATTTTGTCAATTTCATTTTCACAGTTTGAACAGTTTCATTTTGTTAATTTGCTAGTGATTCGTCAGTTAGATATTTGTTGTTTGTCAGTTAGTGCAATTACATTTTGACAGTTTGCTTTTTTGTCATTTTTTCAAATTTCTAATTTTTTCATTTTCACAGTTTCCATTTTGTCAATTTGCTATTTTCGTCAGTTGTGATATTGTAAGAATGTCAGATTGTCAATTGTGCATTTTGTCAGGTTGTTAGTTTTAGGTCATTTTCATCATTTAAAGTTGTGGGGGCAATTTTGTCAGATTTTCATTTTCTCAGTTTTAACAGTTTCCATTTGTTAATTGTCTAGTTGTCGTCAGTTTGATATAGGTATAATTTTCCATTTTGTCAGTACCATATTGAACAGTGTGCTTTGTTTTAGGTCATTTTCAAGTTATCAGTTTTTCAATTTCACAGTTTTCATTTTGTCAATTGCTAGTCTTGCGTCAGTTTGAGATTGTAATATTGTCAGTTTGCTTGATTAAGTCTTTTCAAATTGGATTGTTTTTTCATTTTCACACAGTTTCATTTTGTCAATTTGCTGGCTGCTTTTCGTCAGTTTGATTTTTGTAAGATTTCAGATTGTCAATTGCATTTTGTCAGGTGGTTATTTTATTTCAGTCTTTCATATCGTAAGTTGGTCATTTTGTTCAGATTTTTATATTCACAGTTGACAGTTACATTTTGTCAATTTGCTAGTTTTCGTCAGTTTTGATTTGGGTAAGATTGTCTGATTGTTAATGTCATTTTGTCAGATGTTATAGTCTTAGTCATTTTTAAATTGTAATTTGTCATTTTGTCAGATTTTCCTTTTCACAGTTTTGCACGGTTTCATTTTGTCAATTTGCTAGTTTTCGTCAGTTTTGAATATATGTAATATGTCATTTTGTCATAACATTTTGTCAGTTTGCTTGGTTTAAGTCATTTTTCAAATTGAAAGTTTTTCATTTTACACAGTTTCATTTTGTCAATTGATAGTTTTCGTCAATTGTCAATTGCATTTTGTCAGTTGTTAGTTTTTTTAGTCATTTTCATATGTTAGTTTGTCATTTTGTCAGTTTTTTATTTGTCACAGTTGGACAGTTTGATTTTGCTAATTTGCTAGTTTTGCGTTAGTTTTGATATTTGTAATATTGTCAGTTTGTCATAACATTTTGTCAGTGTGCTTGTTTTAGTCATTTTCAAGTTGTATGTTTTTCATTTTCACAGTTTCATTTTGTCAATTTGCTATTTTTCGTCAGTTTGATGTTTGTAAGAATGTCAGATTGGTCCAATTGCATTTTGTCAGGTTTGATAGTTTTATTCATTTTCATTTGTAAGTTTTCATTTTGTCTGATTTTCATTTTCACAGTTTGACAATTTCATTTAGTAATTTTGCTAGTTTTTGTCAGTTTGATTTTGTAAAGAATGTCAGATTGTCCGTGATTGGCATTTTGTCAGGTTTTAGTTTTAGTCATTTTTTATATTGGTAAGTTTGTCATTTGTCAGATTACATTTTCACTGTTTTGACGTTTTCTTTGTGTCAATTTGCTAGCTTACGTCATTTTGATTTGGTTAGAATGTCTGATTGTCAATTGCATTTTGTCAGGTTGTTAGTCTTAGTCCATTTTCATGATTGTAAGTTTGTCATTTTGTCCAGATTTTCAGTTTCCAGTTTCATTTTTGTTAATTTGCAGTTTCGTCATTTTGATATTGTAATATTGTCAGTTTGTCATAACATTTTGTTAGTTTGCTTGTTGTAGTCATTTTCAAATTGAAGTTTTTCATTTTCACAGTTTCATTTTGTCATTTGCTACTTTTCGTCAGTTTGATAAATTGTAATAATGTCCAGATTGTCATTGCATTATGTCAGGTTGTTAGTTTAGTATTTTCATATTTGGTAAGTTGTTATTTTTGTCAGTTTTCAATTTTCACAGTTGACAGTTGATTTGTTAATTTTTGCTAGTTTTCGTTAGTTTGATATTGTAATTTGTCAGTTTGTCATTAACATTTTTGTCAGTTGCTTGTTTAGTCATTTTCAACTTGGTCAGTTTGTCATTTCACCGTTTCATTTTTGTCATTTGCTAGTTTTCGCGTCGTTTTGCTTTTTGTAAGAATGTCGCATTGTCAATTGTCATTTTGTCAGTGTTTGTTAGTTTTAGACAATTTTTCATATGTAAGTTTGATCATTTCGTTCAGATTTACATTTTGCACAGTTTACAGGTTTTTATTTGTTAATTTGCTACTATTCGTCCAGTTTGATATTATAAAATTGTCATGTTGTCAATAACATGTTGTCAGTTTGCTTGTTTAAGTCTGTTTCAAATTGTCAGTTTTTTCATTTTTCAAAAGTTTCATTTTGTCAATTTGCTTAGTTTTCGTTAGTTTGAATTTTTGTAAGAATTCAATTGTCAGTTTGACAATTTGTCAGGTTTATAGTTTTATTCATTTTCATATTGTAGAGTTTTGTCATTTTGTCTGATTTTCATTGTTCACAGTTTGACAATTTTCATTTAGTAATTTATGCTAGTTTTTGTCAGTTTGAATTTTTGGTAAGAATGTCAGATGTCTATTGCATTTTGTCAGGTTGTTAGTTTTTTAGGTCATTGTCTTAATGTACAGTTTGTCATTTTGTCAGATTTACATTTTCACTGTTTGAACAGTTTCATTTTGTTTGAACATTTGCTAGTATACAAATCATAGATATTAAAATATTTTCAGTAAGTCAATTACATTTTGACAGTTTTGCCTTGTTTAGTCCGTCATTTTTCAAATTCTAATTTTTTCATTTCACAGTTTTTCATTTGTAAATTTGCTATTTTTCGTCAGTTTGATTTTGTAAGAAATGTCAGAATGTCAATTGTACCATTGTGTCGGTTGTTCGCTTTTAGTCATATTCAATCGTAAGTTTGTTATTTTTGTCAGATTTTCGAATGTTCGAAAGTTCTGACAGATTTCATTTTTATGTATTTTGCTAGTTTTTTGCGTCAGTTTGATTTTGTAAAATGTCAGATTGTTCATTGCCTTTTGTCAGGTTGTTAATTTAGTCATTTTCATATTGTGTAAGTTTGTCATATTGTCAGATTTTCATTTTCCACAGTTTGACAGTTATCATTTTGTCCAATTTGCCTTTGTTTTTTGTCGTTAGATTTGGTAATAATGTCATATTGTCAATTGATTTTTTGTCAGGGTTGTAAAGTCTTAGTCTTTTCATATTTGTATAGTTTGTCCATTTGTCAGATTTTCATTCCACAGTTTGACAGTTTTCAATTTTGTTAATTGCTAGTTTTCGGTTCAGTTTGATATTGTCTCAATATTGTCAGTGTTTGTCCATAACATTTTGGCAGTTTCTTTGTTGTATGTTCATTTTCAAATTGAAAGTTTTCATTTTTCCACAGTTTTTATTTTGTCAATTTTGCTAGTTTTCGTCAGTTGAAAAATGTTAGAATGTCAGATTGGTTCATTGCATTTTGTCAGGATGTTATGTTTTAGGCCATTGTTTCATATTGTAATTTTGATATTTGTCATTTTTTTCATTCACAGTTTGAACAGTTTATTTTGTTAATTTGCTAGTTTTTCGTTAGTTTGCTATTGTACTATTGTCAGTTTGTCATAACATTTTTGTCAGTTTTTCTTGTTTTAGTCATTTTTAAGTTGTCAGTTTTTCATTTTCACAGTTTTCATTTTGTCAATTTGCTAGTTTGCGTCATTTTGACTATTGAAAATATATGTCGTTTTAGTCAAAACCTTTTGTCAGTTTGGCTTTTTTAAGTTTTTTTCGTAAATTGAATGTTTTTCATTTCCAGTTTCATTTTGGTTAATTTGCTCAGTTTTCGTCAGTTTTGATATTTAAGCAATGTCCGATTGTCCAATTGGCATTTTGTCAGGTTGTTAGTTTTTAGTCATTTTCATATTGTAAGTTTTTCATTTTTTCAGATTTTAACATTTTTACAGTTTTGAACACATTTACATTTGTGTTAATTTGCTGTATTCGTCAGTTTGATATTGTAATATTGTCAGTTTGTCAATAACATTTTGTCAGTTTGCTTGATTAAGTCTTTTTCAAATTTGTATGTTTTTTCATTTTCACCTGTTTACAATTTTGTCAATTTGCTAGTTTTCGTCAGTTTGCATATTGTAAGAAATGTCAGATTGTCAATTGCATTTTGTCAGGTTGTTAGTTTTAGTCATTTTCATAGTGAAGTTTGTCATTTTTGTCAGACATTTTTTCATTTTCCTCTCAGTTTGACGAGTTTTCATTTTGTAATTTGATAGTTTTCGTCAGTTTGATATTGGTATTTGTCATTTTTGTAGTACCATATTGACAGTTTTGCTTTGCTTTAGTCTTTTTCAATTGTCAGTTTTTCATTTTACAGTTTCTTTATGTCAATTTTCTAATTTTCGTCAGTTTGATTTGTAAGTATGTCAGATTGTCAATTGCATTTTGTCAGGTTTGTTAGCTTTAGTCCATTTCATATATTGTAAGTTTTGAAATTTTTTCAGGATTTTCATTTTCACATTTTGGACAGTTTTCATTTTTTAATTTTGCAAGTTTTTGTCAGTTTGATTTGTAAGAATGATCAGATTGCCTATTGCATTTTGTCAGTTGTTTATTTTAGTCATATCCATATTGTAAGTTTGTCATTTATCATTTTTGCATTTTCACAGTTTGACAGTTTGATTTTGTTAATTTTGTCTAGTTTTCGATTTGTTTGAATATTGTAATATGTTCAGTTTGTCATTAACATTTTGTCAGTTTGCTTGATTAGGTCTTTTTCAATTGGATGTTTTTCATTTTCACATTTCATTTTGTCATTTTCTAGTATTTCGTCAAGGGTTGATTTTGGAAGATTGGCAGATTGTCAAGTTGCATTTTGTTCAGGTTTGGATAGTTTTAGTCATTTTCATATTGTAAGTTTGTCATTTTGGTCATATTTTATATTCACAGTTGAACGATACATTTTGTCATTTGCTAGTTTTTCGTCAGTTTGTTTTTGTGGTAAGCTTGTCAGATTGCCTATTGCATTTGTCAGGTTGTTAGTTTTAGTCATTTTCATATTGTAAGTTGTCATTTTGTACAGTTTTTAATTTTCACAGTTTTGACATTTTGATTTTGGCTAATTTGCTAGTTTTCGTATAGTTGATACATTGTCAATATGTCAGTTGTCAATAACATTTTGTCAGTTTGCTTGTTTTAGTCATTTTCAAGTTGTCAGTTTTTCATTTTCACAGTTTCATTTTGTCAATTTGGCTGAGTTTGCGTCAGTTTTGATATTGTAAATATTGTCAGTTTGTCCAATACATTTTGTCGGAGTTGTGCTTGATTAGCTTTTCAAATTGTAATGTTTTTTTTTTTCACAGTTTTCAGTTTTGTCAATTTGCTAGTTTACTCAGTTTGATTTGGTTAGAATGGCTGATTGTCACTTGCATTTTGTCAGGTTGTTAGTCTAGTCCATTTTCCATATTGTAAGTTTGTCATTTTTGTCCAGATTTTTCAGTTTCACAGTTTCATTTTGTTATTTTGCTAGTTTTCGTCAGTGATATGTAATATTGTCAGTTTTGTCAATACATTTTGTTAAGTTTTGTTGTTTTAGTCATTGTTCAAGTTTCAGTTTTTTCAATTTCTACATTTTATATTTTGTCATTTTGCTAGTTTGCGTGTCAGTTTTGATATTGTAATATTGTCAGTTTTTCAATTGCCATTATGTCAGGTTTAGTTTGTTATTTTCATATTGTAAAGTTCTTATTTTGTCAGTTTTTCATTTTCACATTTTGACAGTTTGATTTTTGTTAATTTGCTAGTTTTCGTTAGTTTGATATTGTAATATTGTTCAGTTTGTCATTATACATTTTGGTCGTTTGCTTGTTTTATGTCATTTCTCAAGTTGTCAGTTTGTCAATTTCACAGTTCCATTTTGTCAATTTGCTAGTTTGTGGGCGCAGTTGGATATTGTATATTGTCAGTTTGTCAATACAATTTTGTCAGTTTGCTGTATTATGTTAGTCTTTTCAAATTGTATGTTTTTTCATTTGTCACAGTTTCATTTGGTCAATTTGCTATTTTCGTCAGTTTGATTGTAAGAGATGTCAGATTGTTCAATTGCATTTTGTCAGGTTGTTGTTTTTAGTCATTTCATATTGTAAGTTGTCATTTTGTCAGATTTTTCTTTTCACTAGTTGACAGTTTTTCATTTGTCAATTTGCTTGTGGGTTTGTCAGTTTGATTTGGTAATAATGTCCATTTGTCACTTGCATTTTGTCAGGGTTGTTAGTCCTTAGTCCATTTTCATATTTACGTTTGTATTTTGTCAATTTTCATTTCCACAGTTTGACAGTTTCATTTTGTTAATTTGCTAGTTTCGTCGTTTGATATTGTAGATATTGTCAGTTTGTCAATGACATTTTGGCAGTTTGCTTGTTGTTCATTTCAAATTGAAAGTTTTTTATTTTTTCAGTTTTATTTTGTCAAAATTTTCTTGTTTTCGTCAGTTTGATTTTTTAAAATTCAGAGTCAATTGCATTTTTGTCAGGTTGTTAGTTTTAGTCATTTTCATATTGTAAATTTGTATTTTTTTCATTTTTATTTTCACAGTTGACAGTTTGATTTTGTTTTTTTGTAGTTTTCGTAAATTTGATATTTTATATTTTCATTTGCAATAACATTTTTTATTTTCTTGTTTAAGTCATTTTTAAGTTGTAATTTGCTGTTTGCGTCAGTTTGAATTTTAATATTGTCAGTTTGTCAATAAATTTTTTCATTTGCTTGATTTAAATCTTTTTCAAATTGTATGTTTTTCTTTTCACAGTTTTATTTTGTCAATTTCAGTTTTCGTAGTTTGATTTTTTAAGAATGTCAGATTGTCAATTGCATTTTGTCAGGTTGTTAGTTAAGTCTTTTTCAAATTGTATGTTTTTCATTTTCACAGTTTCATTTTGTCAATTTGCTAGTTTTCGTCAGTTTGATTTTGTAAGAATGTCAGATTGTCAATTGCATTTTGTCAGGTTGTTAGTTTTAGTCATTTTCATATTGTAAGTTTGTCATTTTGTCAGATTTACATTTTCACAGTTTGACAGTTTCATTTTGTTAATTTGCTAGTATTCGTCAGTTTGATTTGTAAGAATGTCAGATTGTCAATTGCATTTTGTAAGGTTGTTAGTTTTAGTCATTTTCATATTGTAAGTTTGTCATTTTGTCAGATTGTCAATTTTCATTTTCACAGTTCATTTGTCAATTTGCTAGTTTGCGTCAGTTTGATATTGTAATATTGTCAGTCTAATTTTGTCATAATTAAAATTTTTAGTCAGTTTTGCTGCCATTGATTTAAGGTCTTTTTATTTTCAATTGTATGTTTGTTCATTTTCACAGTTTCATTTTGTCAATTTACTAGTTTTCGTCAGTTTGATTTGAAGAATGTCAGATTGTCAATTGCATTTTGTCAGGTTGTTAGTTTTAGTCATTTCATATTGTAAGTTTGTCATTTTGTCAGTTTTTCATTTTACAGTTGACAGTTTGATTTTGTTAATTTGCTAGTTTTCGTCAGTTTGATATTGTAAAATTGTCAGTTTGTCAATAACATTTTGTCAGTTTGTTAGTTTTAGTCATTTTCATATTGTAAGTTTGTCATTTTGTCAGATTTACATTTTCACAGTTTGACAGTTTCATTTTGTTAATTTGCTAGTATTCGTCAGTTTGATATTGTAAAATTGTCAGTTTGTCAATAACATTTTGTCAGTTTGCTTGATTTAGTCTTTTTCAAATTGTTCATTTCCACAGTTTGACAGTTTCATTTTGTTAATTTGCTAGTTTTCGTCAGTTTGATATTGTAAGAATGTCAGATTGTCAATTGCATTTTGTCAGGTTGTTAGTTTTAGTCATTTTCATATTGTAAGTTTGTCATTTTGTCAGTTTTTCATTTTCACAGTTTGACAGTTTGATTTTGTTAATTTGCTAGTTTTCGTAAGTTTGATATTGTAATATTGTCAGTTTGTCATTTTGTCAGTTTTTCATTTTCAAAGTTTGACAGTTTGATTTTGTTAATTTGCTAGTTTTCGTTAGTTTGATATTGTAATATTGTCAGTTTGTCAATAACATTTTGTCAGTTTGCTTGTTTAAGTCATTTTCAAGTTGTATGTTTTTCATTTTCACAGTTTCATTTTGTCAATTTGCTAGTTTTCGTCAGTTTGATTTTGTAAGAATGTTAAGAGTCTCAAATTGCATTTTTGCAGGTTTGTAGTTTTAGTCATTTTCATATTGTAAGTTTGTCATTTTGTCAGTTTTTCATTTCACAGTATGACAGTTTGATTTTGTTTTAAATTTGCTAGTTTTGTTAGTTTGATATTGTAATATTCTCATTTGTCAATAACATTTTGTCAGTTTGCTTGTTTAAGTCATTTTCAAGTTGTATGTTTTTCATTTTCACAGTTTCATTTTGTCAATTTGCTAGTTTTTCATTTCAAGTTTATTTGTAAATAATGGTCAGATTGTCAATTGCATTTTGTCAGTTGTTAGTTTTAGTCATATCCATATTGTAAGTTTTTCATTTTCACAGTTTCATTTTGTAAATTTGCTAGTTTTCGTCAGTATGATATTGTAAGAATGTCAGATTATCAATTGCTTTGTCAGGTTGTTAGTCATTTTATTTTAGGTCATTTTTATTGTAAGTTTGTCATTTTGTCAGATTTACATTTTCACAGTTTGACAGTTTCTTTTTTAATTTGCTAGTATTCGTCAGTTTGATATTGTAAAATTGTCAATTTTCAATAACATTTGTCAGTTTTTGTGTAGTTTTTTTAATTTTGTCATTCATTTTTCATTTTCCAGTTTCATTTTGTAAATTTGCTGTTTTCAGTCAAGTTTGATTTTGTAAGAATGTCAGATTGTCAATTGCATTTTCAGGTTGTTAGTTTTATTCATTTTCATTTTAATTTGTCATTTTGTCAGATTACATTTTCACTTTTGACGTTTTCATTTTGTTAATTTGCTAGTATTCGTCAGTTAGATATTGAATATTGTCATTAGTCAATTTTCATTTTGCAGTTTGCTTGTTTTAGTCATTTTCAAATTCTAATGTTTTCATTTTCACAGTTTTTATTTGTCATTTGCATTTTCTTCATTTGATATTTGTAGAATGTCAGATTGTCAGTTGCACATTTTGTCAGGTTGTTAGTTTTAGTCATTTATATTGAAAGTTTGTCATTTGTCAGATTTTTCATTTTTTCAGTTTCAGTTTCATTTGTTAAGTTTGCTATTTTCGTCAGTTTTGATATAGTAATATTGTCAGTTTGCATAATTTGTCAGTTTGCTTGCTTAGTCTTTTTCAAATTGTCCGGTTTTTTATTTTTCACAGTTTCATTTTGTCAATTTGCCAGTTTTCGTCAGTTTGATTTTGTAAGAATGTCGAATGTCAATGCATTGTGTCAGGTTGTTAGCTTTAGTCTATTCATATTGTAAGTTTGTATTTTGTCAGATTTTCAATTTCACAGTTTGACAGTGTCATTTTGTCAATTTGCTTGTTTTTCGTCAGTTTGAATTGTAATATTGTCAGTTTTGTCAATACATTTTGGCAGTTTGCTTGATTGAAGTCTTTTGCAAATTGTATGTTTTTCATTTTCACAGTTTTTTGTCAATTTTTCTAGTTTCGTCATTGATTTTGTAAGAATGTCAGATTGTCAATTTGCATTTAGTCAGGTTGTAAGTTTTAGTCTTTTCATATGTATTGTCATTTTGTCAGATTTTATTTTCACAGTTTGACAGTTTCATTTTTCAATTTGCTATTTCGCGTTTGATATTTAAATGTCAGTTTGTCATAACATTTTGTCATTTGCTAGTTTTGCAGATTGTCATTGCATTTGTCAGTTGTTAGTTTTAGTAATTTTCATATTGTAGTTGCATTTTTCAGTTTTTCATTTTCCAGTTTGCATTTTTTTGTTAATTTGCTATTTCTTAGTTGATATTGTAATATTGTCATTTGTCTATAACATTTTGTCATTTGCTGTTTAATCTTTTCAAGTTGTCAGTTTTCTTTCACGTTTCTTTGTCATTTGCTAGTTTGGTCAGTTGATTGTTATATTGTCAGTTTTTCTATACATTTGTCAGTTGCTTGATTATCTTTTCAATTGTATGTTTTTTCATTTTCCAGTTTCAGTCACCAGGATCAGGTAAGAAAGTCACAAGGTCAAGTCAAATTGATAAGGTAAGAATGTCAGATTGTCAATTGCAATTTGTAAGGTTGTTAGTTTTAGTCATTTTCATATTGTAAGTTTGTCAATAACATTTTGTCAGTTTGTTAGTTTTAGTCATTTTCATATTGTAAGTTTGTCATTTTGTCAGTTTTTCATTTTCACAGTTTGACAGTTTGATTTTGTTAATTTGCTAGTTTTCGTCAGTTTGATTTTGTAATATTGTCAGTTTGTCAATTGCATTTTGTCAGGTTGCTTGTTTAAGTCATTTTCAAATTGTCAGTTTTTCATTTTCACAGTTTCATTTTGTAAGTTTGTCATTTTGTCAGATTTTTATTTTCACAGTTTGACAGTTTCATTTTGTCAATTTGCTATTTTTCGTCAGTTTGATATTGTAATATTGTCAGTTTGTCAATAACATTTTGTCAATTTGCTAGTTTTCGTCAGTTTGATATTGTAAGAATGTCAGTTTGTCAATTGCATTTTGTCAGTTTGTTACTTTTAGTCATTTTCATATTGAGAGTTTGTCATTTTGTCAGATTTTCATTTTCTCAGTTTGACAGTTTCATTTTGTTAATTTGCTAGTTTTCGTCAGTTTGATATTGTTAGAATGTCAGATTGTCAATTGCATTTTGTCAGGTTGTTAGTTTTAGTCATTTTCATATTGTAAGTTTGTCATTTTGTCAGTTTTTCATTTTCACAGTTTGACAGTTTCATTTTGTTAATTTGCTAGTTTTCGTCAGTTTGATACTGTAATATTGTCGTTTGTCAAAAACATTTTGTCATTTCTTGATTGTCTTTTTTAAATGTATGTTTTTCATTTTCAAGTTTTTTTTTGTCAATTTGCTATTTTCGTCAGTTTCATTTTGTAAGAATTCAGATTTCAATTGCATTTTGGGCGTTGTTAGTTTTATTCTTTTTTATATTGTAAATTTTTTCTTTTTTCAGATTTTTTATTTTTACAGTTTGACAGTTTCATTTTGTCAAATTTTTAGTTTTTTGTAGTTTTGAATTGTAATAATGTCAGATTTTCAATTTTCATTTTGTCAGGTTGTTAGTTTTTTGTCATTTTCATATTTTAAATTTGCCATTTTTCAGTTTGCTTTTTATTTTCACAGTTTGACAGTTTCATTTTGTTAATTTTCTATTTTCGTTATTTTTATATTGTAAATTTTCAGTTTTTTTGTCATTAACATTTTTTCAGTTGCTTGTTTTGGTCATTTTTAAAATTGTCAGTTTTTCATTTTCACAGTTTCAATTTTGTCAATTTGCTAGTTTTCGTCAGTTTTTATATTGAAAAATTGTCAGTTTGTCAAAAACTTTTGTCAGTTTGCTTGATTAAGTCTTTTTCAAATTTTATGTTTTTTAAATTTTACAGTTTCATTTTTTTCAAATTTCTAGTTTTCGTCAGTTTATTTTTTAAGAATGTCAGATTGCAATTGAAAATTTTTTCGTTGTTATTTTTAAATCATTTTCAAAAATTTAAATTTGTCATTTTGTCAGATTTTCATTTTTTCAGTTTGACAGTTTCATTTTGTTAAATTTTCTAGTTTCGTCAGTTTTATATAGGTATATTGTCATTTTTTCGTACCATATGACAGTTTGCATTTTTAAGTCTTTTTCAAATTGTCAGTTTTTCATTTTCACAGTTTTTTATGTCAATTTTCTAATTTTTGTCGTTTTATTTTGTAAAATGTCAGCTTGTCAATTGCATTTTTTTCAGGTTTTTAGCTTTAGTCATTTTATTTTTTAAGTTTGTCTTTTTTCAATTTTTTTTTTTCACAGTTTGACAGTTCATTTTGTTAATTTGCTAATTTTCGTAGTTTGATTTTGTAAGAATGTCAGATTGCCAATTGCATTTTGTCGGTTGTTAGTTTTAGTCTTATCATTTAAAAGTTTGTCATTTTGTCAGATTTTTTTTTCACAAGGGGTTTTACCTTTCATTTTGTTAATTTGTAATTTTTTGCAGTTTGATTTTGGGAAGAAAGTCAATTGTCAATTTCATTTGTCGGGTTGTAAGTCTTAGTCATTTTATATTGTAGTTTGTTATTTTGTCAGATTTTTATTTCTAAGTTTGACGTTTTATTTTTTTAATTTGCTAGTTTTTGTCAGTGTGATATGGATATTGTCATCTGTCGTAACATTTTTACAGTTTTCTTGGGGTTTAGTCTTTTTCAAATTGTCAGTTTTTCATTTCACAGTTTCATTTTGTCAATTTGCTAGTTTTTCAGTTTGATTTTTTAAAATGTCAATTGTCAATTATTTTGTAATTTTGGTTTTTTTCTTTTCAATTGTAAGTTTTTCTTTTGTAATTTTACTTTCAAGTTTCGTTTTTTTTTGTTTAATTTTTAGATTGTCATTTTTTTGTAAATTTTTAGTTTTCAATTCATTTGGGAGTTTTCTTTTTAATCATTTTTAAACAAATTTTTTTTTTTTTTTTTTTTAATTTCATTTTTTTTTAATTTTTTTTTTGTTTTGTAAATTTTTTTCCCCTTTTTTTTTTTTTATCTTTTTTCATTTTAAAATTTTTATTTTTTTTTTATTTTCTCAGTTGAATTTATTTGTTATTGCATTTTGTTTTTTTATTAGTCTTTTTATAAATTTTGCATTTGCGTTTTTTTTTCTTTTTCTTTTTATTTTTTTTTCAGTTTTTTTTAAGTTTGCATTTCATTTTGTTAAATTTTTATTTTTTTTATTTGGGAAAATTTTTTTTTAAAAATTTTTGGGTTATTTGTCTTTTATTTTTAAATTTTTTATTTTGTAATTTTATTTTCACATTTGCAGTTTATTTTGTCTTTTCTAGTTTTTTTTGTTTTTTTATTTGCAGTTTTTTTCAATAAAATTTTTTATTTGGTTTTTTTCATTTTAAAAAAAATTTTTTTCATTTCCGTTTTTTTTAATTGAGTTTTCCTTTTTTTTTTTGTTAATTTTCAGTTGCATTGGGTTTTTTTTTATGTTTTTTTTGTATTTTCATTTGTAAGTTTATTTTGTCATTTTTTATTTTAGTTTTGAAATTTTTTTTTTTAATTTTCAGTTTTGAGTTTGATTTGTAAAAAAATTTCAGTTTTCTAAATTTTTTTTTTTTTTTAGTTTTTTTTTGTTTGGGTTTTTTCATTTTCAAGTTTTTTTTCATTTCAGTTTTCATTTTTTTTTTTATTGTAGTTTGTAATAAATTTTTTCGTTTGTATTTAACTTTTTCAAATTTTGTTTTTCTTTTTCAAATTTATTTTTCAATTTCAGTTTCTTTTTTTTAAAATTTTAAATTTTTTTCTTTTGTTTGTTAGTTTTTTTTTTTTTTTAATTTAATTTGTATTTTTTCAATTTTTATTTTCCCCTTTTGAATTTCATTTTTCCCAATTTAGTTTTCCATTTTTTAAAGGGGTTTTTTCATTTTGTATAAATTGCTTTGTTTAACTTTTTAAATTGCTTTTTTCTTTTCAATTTCTTTTTATTTTAATTTCTATTTATTTTTTAAAATGTCAGTTTAATTTTATTTTTTCAGGTTTTTTGCTTTGTCATTTTTTTTTGTAATTTTTAAAATTTTTTTTTTATTTTTTTGATTTTCATTTTTAAATTTTTTTTTTTTGTTAATTTTGTAGTTTTGCATTATTTTGTAGGTTTTTAGTTTTTGATTTTCAATTTTGTTTGTCATTTTTTTTATTTTTTTTCAGTTTAAAATTTTTTGCAATTTCTTTTTTTTTATTTGTTTGGTGAATGTATTTGTTTATTTTGTTTTGTAAAAATTTTAAATTTTAAATTTTAATTTGTTTGTTTTTTGTCAATTTTCATTTTCACATTTTGACAGTTTCATTTTGTAATTTTGCTAGTTTTTGTAGTTTGATTCTGTAATATTGTCAGTTTGTCAATAACATTTTGTCAGTTTGTTAGCTTTAGTCATTTTCATATTGTAAGTTTTTCATTTTGTCAGATTTACATTTTCACAGTTTGACAGTTTCATTTTGTTAATTTGCTAGTATTCGTCAGTTTGATATTGTAATATTGTCAGTTTGTCAATTACATTTTGTCAGTTTGCTTGTTTATGTCATTTTCAAATTCTAATTTTTTCATTTTCACTGTTTCATTTTGTCAATTTGCTAGTTTTCGTCAGTTTGATACTGTAATATTGTCAGTTTGTCAATTGCATTTTGTCAGGTTGTTAGTTTTATTCATTTTCATATTGTAAGTTTTTTTTCATTTTGTCAGATTTTCATTTTCACAGTTTGACAGTTACATTTTGTCAATTTGCTAGTTTTCGTCAGTTTGATTTGGTAAGAATGTCTGATTGTCAATTGCAATTTTGTCAGATGTTAGTTTTAGTCATTTTCATATTGTAAGTTTTGATATTTGTCAGTTTTTCACTTTTCACAGTTTGACAGTTTGATTTTTGTTAATTGCTAGTTTTCGTTAGTTTGATATTGTAAATTGCAGTTTGTCAATAACATTTGTCAGTTTTGCTTGTTTTAGTCATTTTCCAGTTGTTCAGTTTTTCATTTTCACAGTTTCATTTTTGTCACTTTGCTGTTTTGCGTCAGTTTGATAATTGTACTAGTTGTCATTTTGTCAATAACATTTTGTCAGTTTGCTTGATTAAGTCTTTTTCAAATTGTATGTTTTCATTTTCACAGTTTCATTTTGTGTCCAATTTTCTAGGTTTTCGTCAGTTTCATTTTGTAAGAATGTCGATTTGTCAATTGAAATTTTGTCCGTTGTTAGTTTTATTCATTTTCATATTGTAGTTTGTCCATTTTGTCAGATGTTTCATTTTCACAGTTTTGACAGTTTCATTTTGTCAATTTTGCTAGTTTTCGTAATTTGATATTGTAATAAATGTCAGATTGTCAATTGCATTTTTGTCAGGTTGTTAGTTTTAGTCCATTTTTCATATTTTAAGGTTTGTCATTTTGTCAGTTTTTATTTTCACAGTTTGGACATAGTTTTGATTTTGTTAATTTGCTAGTTTTTCGTTCGTTTGATATTGAAATCTTGTCAGTTTGTCAAACCATTTTGGGGGCAAGTTTTCTTGTTAAGTCTTTTTTCAAATTGTATGTTTTTTCATTTCACAGTTTCAATTTTGTCAATTTGCTAGTTTTCGTCAGTTTGATTTTGTAAGATGTCAGATTGTCAATTGCATTTTGCAGGTTGTTAGTTTAGTCATTTTCCATATTGAAAGTTTGTCCATTTGTCAGATTTTATTTTTTCAGTTTTGACAAGTTTCATTTTGTTTAATTTGCTATTTTGCGTCATTTTTGATATTGTAATCTAGTCAGTTTGTCAATTACATTATGTCAGTTTGCTTGATTAAGTCTGTTTTCAAATTGTGTTTTTTCATTTTCCACAGTTTTCATTTTGTCAATTTGCTAGTTTTCGTCAGTTTGGTGATGTAAGAATGTCAGATTGTCAATTGCAATTTTGTCAGGTTGTTAGTTTTAGTCATTTTTCAATATTGAAAGTTTGTTCATTTGTCAGATTTTCATTTTCCTCAGTTTGACAGTTTCATTTTGTTAATTTGGCTAGTTTTCGGGATCAGTTTGATATAGGTATATATGTCCCATTTTGTCAGTACCATATTGACAGTTTTTGGCTTGCTTAATCTTTTTTCAAATTGTCAGTTTTTTCATTTCACAGTTTCTTTATGTCAATTTTGCTAAGTTGCGTCAGTTTGATTTTTGTAGAATGTCAGCTTGTCAATTGCCATTTTGAAGAGGGGGGGATCAGGTTTGTTACTTTAGTGCATTTTCATTTTGTAAGTTTGAACTTTTTTTCCAAGATTTTCATTTTCACATTTTGATATTTCATTTTGTAATTTTGCTGAGTTTTTGTCAGTTTCATTTTGTGAGATGTCAGATTGCCTACTTTGCATTTTGTCGTTGTTAGTTTTAGTCATTTTCATATTGAAGTTTGTCATTTTTGTTCATATTTTAAATTTTTCATCAGTTTGACAGTTTCATTTTTGTTCATTTGCTAGTTTTCGTCAGTTTTGATGTTGGTAAGAATGTCATATTGTCATTGCATTTTGGTCAGGGTTGTAGTCTTAGTCATTTTCCTATTGTAAGTTTTGTTTATTTTGTCAGTTTATTTCATTTTCTAAGTTTGACAGTTTCATTTTGTTTACTTTGCTAGTTTTCGTCAGTTTGATATAGGTATATTTGTCATCTGTCAGTAAGCATTTTGACAGTTTTGCTTGCTTTAGGTCTTTTTCAAATTGTCAGTTTTTCATTTTTTCACAGTTTTCATTTTTGTCAATTTGCTAGTTTTCGTCAGTTTGATTTTGTAATAATGTCAGATTGTCAACTTGCATTTTGTTCAGTTGATAGCTTTATTCGATTTCATATTGTTATTTTGTTATTTTTGTAATATTTTCTTTTCACATTTTGACAGTTTCATTGTGTAATTTTTGCTAGTTTTTGTCAGTTTGATTTTGTAAGAATGCAGATTGCCTATTGCTTTTGGTCAGGTTGTTATTTTTAGTCCATTTTCCATATGTAAGTTTTGTCATTTTGTCCCAGATTTTTATTTTCACAGTTTGACAGTTTTGATTTGTTAATTTGCTAGTTTTCGTTAGTTGATATTGTACATATTGTCAGTTTGTCAATAACATTTTGTCATTTTGCTTGATTAAGTCTTTTTCAAATTTGTATGTTTTTCATTTTTCACAGTTTCATTTTGTCAAATTTGCTAGTTTTTTTTCGTCAGTTTGGATTTTGTACTAATGTCAGATTGTCATTGCATTTTGTCAGGTTGTAAGTTTTTTATTCATTTTTCATATTTAAAGTTGTCATTTTGTCAGATTTTCATTTCCACAGTTGGACAGTTTTCATTTTTGTCAATTTGCTAAGTTTTCGTCAGTTTGATTTTGTAAGAATGTCGATTGTCAATTGCATGTTGTCCAGGTTGTTAGTTTTGTCATTTTCATATTGTACGTTTTGTCATTTTGTCAGTTTTTTCATTTTCACAGTTTGACAGTTTATTTGTTAATTTGCTAGTTTTTCGTAAGTTTTGATATTGTAATATTGTCACGTTTGTCATACCATTTTGTCAGTTGGCTTGTGTAAGTCATTTTCGTTGTCATTTCTAGTTTGCGTCCAGTTTGATAGTTAATATTTCAGTGTGTCATTAACCTTTGTCCCAGTTTGCTGATTAAGTCTTTTTTCAAATTGTATGTTTTTTCATTTTCACAGTTTCCTTTTTGTCAATTTTGCTATTTTCGTCAGTTTTGACTTTTATTGTAAGAATGTCAGATTGTCATTTGCATTTTGTCAGGTGTGTTAGTTTTAGCATTTTTCATATTGTAAGTTTTGTCCATTTTGTCAGTTTTTTTAATTTTCACAGTTTTTGACAGTTACCATTTTGTCAATTGGGGCTAGTTTTCGTCAGTTTGATTTGGTAAGAATGTCCTGATATTGTCAATTGCATTTTGGTCAGGTGTTAGTCTTAGGTCATTTTCATATTGTAAGTTTGTCATTTTGTCAGATTTTTCATTTTCACAGTTGACATTTTTCATTTGTGTCAAATTGCTAGTTTTCGTCAGTTTTGATATTGTGATATTGTCAGTTTTTCAATACATTTTGTCAGTTTGCTTGTTTTAGTCCATTTTCAATTGAAAGTTTTTTCATTTTTTCACAGTTTCATTTTGTCAATTTTTTTCTAGTTTTCGTCGTTTGATATTGTAGAAATGTCAGATTTCAATTGCATTTTTCAGATGTTAGTTTTATCTTCATATTGTAAGTTTTGTCAAAAAAAAAAAAAAAATTTTGTCAATTACATTTTCACAGTTTGACAGTTTCATTTGTTAATTTGCTAGTATTCGTCCCAGTTTGATATTGTCAAAATTGTCAAGTTTGTCAATAACATTTGTCAGTTTGCTTTGTTTCAGTCTTTTTTTCAAATTGTCAGTTTTCATTATCACAGTTTCATTTTGTCAATTGTCTAGTTTTCGTCAGTTTGATTTTGTAAGAATGCAGATTGTCAACTGCATTTTGTCAGGTTGTTTAGTTTTTATCATTTTCATATTGTTAGTTTGTCCTTTTGTCTGATTTTATTGTTCACAGTTTGACAGGTTCTTTTTGTAATTTTTGCTAGTTTTTGTCAGTTTGATTTTTGTAAGAATGTCAGATGTCTATTGCATTTTGTCAGGTTGTTATTTTTAGTCCATTTCATATTGTAAGTTTGTCATTTTGTCAGATTTACATTTTCACTGTTTTGACAGTTTCATTTTGTTATTTGCTAGTATACGTCCCAGTTAGATATTGTCAGTTAGTCCATTAGCAATTTTACAGTTTGCTTGTTTTTAGGTATTTTCCAAATTCTAATTTTTTCATTTTCACAGTTTCATTTTTGTCAATTTGCTAGTTTTCGTTAGTTTGATATTGTACGAATGTCAGATTGTCAATTGCATTTTGTCAGGTTGTTAGTTTTAGTCATTTTCATATTGAAAGTTTGTCATTTTGTCAGATTTATATTTTCTCAGTTTTGACAGTTTCATTTGTTAATTGCTAGTTTTCGTCAGTTTGATATATTACTATTGTCATTTTTTGTCAATAACATTTTGTCAGTTTTGCTTGCTTAGTCCTTTTTCAAATTGTCGGTTTTTTATTTTCACAGTTTTATTTTGTCAATTTTGCTAGTTTTCGTCAGTTTGATTTTTGTAAGAATGTCAGAATGTCAATTGCCATTGTGGTCAGGTTGTTAGCTTTATTCATATTCATAGGGTTGTAAGTTTGTTTATTTGGTCAGATTTCAATTCACAGTTTGACAGTGTGCCATTTTGTATTTTGCCTAGTATTTTGTCAGTTTTTGATTTGTAGAATGTCATATTGTCTATGCAATTTTGTCAGGTTGTTAATTTTAGCATTTTCATATTGTAAGTTTTTGTCATTTTGGTCAGATTTTTTAATTGTCACAGTATTGACAGTTTCATTTTGTTTTAATTAATGCTAGTTTTCGTCAGTTTGATTTTGGGAGAAAGTAAGAATGTCAGATTGCCAATTGCCATTTTGTCAGGTTGTAAGTTTTAGTACATTTTCATATTGTACGTTTGTCTATTGTCATATTTCATGTTCACAGTTTGACATTTCATTTTGTCAATTTGCTTGTTTTTGGCAGTTGATTGAGGGGGGGAGGTGGTAGAATGTCATATTGTCAATTGCATTTTTTCAGGGTTTGTAACGTCTTAGTCATTTCATATTGTAGTTTTGTCATTTTGTCCAGATTTTCATTTCCACAGTTTGACAGTTTCATTTTGTTAATTTTGCTAGTTTTCGTCAGTTTTGATATTGTAATATTGTCAGTTTTGTCAATAACATTTTGGCAGTTTGGCTTGTTTTTAGTCATTTTCAAATTGAAAGTTTTTCATTTTTCACAATTTCATTTTGTCAATTTGCTTGTTTTCGTCAGTTTGATTTTGGTAAGAATGTCAGATTGTCAATTTCATTTTGTCAGGTTTTAGTTTTAGTCATTTCATATTTAAGTTTGTCATTTTGTCAGTTTTTCATTTTCCACAGTTTGACAGTTTGATTTTGTTAATTTGCTAGTTTTCGTAAGTTTGATATTGAATATTGTCAGTTTGTCAATAACATTTTTGCCAGTTTGCTTGATTAAGTCTTTTTCAAATTGTATGTTTTTCATTTTCCCCCAGTTTTTATTTTGTCAATTTGCTAGTTTTTCGTCAGGGTTTAATTTTGTAAGAATGTCAGATTGTCAATCGCATTTTGTCAGGTTTTTTAGTTTTAGTCATTTTCATATTGTAAGTTTTGTCTTTTGTCAGATTTTTATTTTTACGTTTGACAGTTTCATTTTGTCAATTTGCTATTTTTTCGTCAGTTTGATATTGTATATTGTCCCGTTTGTCAAAAACATTTTCAATTTGCTAGTTTTCGTCAGATTGTCAAATTGCATTTTGTCAGGTTGTTAGTTTTTTAGTAATTTTCATATTGTAATTTGTCATTTTGTCAGTTTTTCATTTTTTCAACAAGTTTGACAGTTTTGATTTTGTTAATTTGCTAGTTTTCGTTAGTTTGATATATTGTAATATTGTCAGTTTGTCTATAACATTTTGTCAGTTTGCTTGATTAGTCTTTTTCAAACCGTATGTTTTTCATCCTCACAGTTTCATTTTGCCAATTTGCTAGTTTTCGTCAGTTTGATTTGGTAGAATGTCAGATTGGGCAATTTCATTTTGTAAGGTTGTTAGTTTTAGTCATTTTCATATTGTAATTTGTCATTTTGTCAGATTACATTTTCACAGTTTTACAGTTTTATTTTGTTAATTTGCTAGTATTCGTCAGTTTGATATTGTAATATTGTCAGTTTGTCAATTGCATTTTGTCAGGTTGTTACTTTTAGTCATTTTCATATTGAAAGTTTGTCATTTTGTCAGATTTTCATTTTTCAGTTTGACAGTTTTTATTTTGTTAATTTGCTAGTTATCGTCAGTTTGATATAGGTTTTATTGTCATTTTGTCAGTAACATTTTGACAGTTTGCTTGCTTTAGTCTTTTTCAAATTGTCAGTTTTTCATTTTCACAGGGTTTCATTTGTCAATTTGCTAGTTTTCGTCGGGGTTTTTATATTGTTAGAATGTCAGATTGTCAATTGCATTTTTGTTTTAGGTTTTAGTTTTAGTCATTTTCATATTGTAAGTTTGTCATTTTCACAGTTTCATTTTGTCAATTTGCTAGTTTTCGTCAGTATGATTTTGTAAGAATGTCAGATTGTCAATTGCATTTTGTCAGGTTGTTAGTTTTATTCATTTTCATATTGTAAGTTTTTTTTTTCTTTTGTCCCGATTTTCATTTTCACATTTTGACAGTTACATTTTGTCAATTTGCTAGTTTTTCGTCAGTTTTGATTTTGGTAAGAATGTGTGATTGTCAATTGGGAATTTGTCAGGTTGTTAGTCTTAGTCATTTTTCATATTGTAGTTTTTTCATTTTGTCAGATTTTTCATTTTCACAGTTTGACAGTTTCATTTTGTCAATTTTCTAGTTTTTGGGCAGTTTTATATTGTGATATTGTCAGTTTTAAAG
>JAMZAV010002968.1:0-30000 GCA_024449915.1 Sweltsa coloradensis
AGCATCTGCATTCTTTCGTTGGAGCAAGTATACCTCTAATCATGCCCTAAATCTATTTCCAGCCAGGGTCACTACCACAGAATGACGGATGTCTACCCCGGGGTCGATGAAAGGTGGGCCTCGCTCCCCATGCTCGTCATGTGGATCGTGTTGTACCGAGCGCTGTTGTTTGTGGGCTCGTTGTCCGCGGAGGCCACTGTGCGCATCGTGACCGCCCTGCACGCGGCGTCAGTTACCTTCCTGTCCGCCGCCGCCTGGATCCAGGGGCCCGACCCCTTCACCCAGTCAGGTAAGATCAACTAAGGATCAACTAGGTAGGGGGCTTGATTGCCGTATTAGCGCTCCTCGCTTGGTCATGGCCGCCAATTATCAACCAGTCATAGAGCGGGCTTGAGTCCCGCCCACAGCCGCCCAGGTGCCGCCAGCCAATGAGGCTGCTCGAACTGCCTGCTTGTGTCATGGCCGCCAATGGTTCAATTTGCTTCAAATATGACGGCCAGTTAGCCGCTCTATAAACCTCTATTCTGTCTCGTTGGGTAAGATGTAAATATATATATTTATTATATATATATATCAGAGCCTTTTTTCCATTTTTTTTGTCCATACCACTGATTGCTATATTTTTTATTAAAAATATCGATCTTTGGTTGGTTATCGCTCACTCGTCGATTGCGTCGAGCCTACAGGGTTGGCTTGGTCGCTTTGGTTTACTGTCCCCCACTGAAAATCAGTTATGTGACTGAGTGCGTAGACTCTAAATACAATTTATTTATTTATTTTATTTATAACAACATTTAGTTGGGTAAAGGGTTGTTTCCACCATTTATCTTGGGCATCACCAAATCAGCACCGGCCTGCCAAGCTCGGCACCTCATCTTCTTCCTCATTCTCTTGTCGCAACACCAGCTCTCTCCACTTCTTCCTGTCCTCCCACCATCTTTCTCTCTCTTCAACCACTTCCCACTCCTCTCCTCTCTCCTCCACATCTGCCTGTACTTGGTCTTGCCATCTGTCTCGAGGTCTTCCCACTCTTCTCTTCTCATATCATTATTTAGCTCAAATGCTTGTCTAGATTCTATTCTTCTCCATTCTTCTCATGTGTCCATACCATCGTAGTCGCTCATTTCCCATCTTGAACTTAAGGCTCTCTACTCCTACTTTCTTCCTTATCATACTACTTCGTATCTTGTCCAACTTTGTCACACCTGCCACACTGCGTATGAATTTCATCTCAGCTGCCTGTAGAGCACTTTCTTCTTTCTATCCCATTGGCCACGTTACAGCTCCATGTTTACATGTTAAAAGCACCATGTTAATATAGGTAGGTAGTACATCTTATACAGGAGCATTTTGCATCTTTTAGGGAAATGCTCGGTATTCCAAATTAACTTTATGATCTTTTGATAAAACTTTTCTGCCAACCCCACTCTACGCTTTACTTCAATATAAAATAAATAAATAAATATATTCGTATATCTAGTGATGTCTACCCACTCAGTCATATAGGCATTACTGATTTTCAGTGGGGGACAGTAACCAAACCGACCAAGCCAACCCTGTAGGTCCCGACGCAATCGACGAGTGAGCGATAACCAACCAAATATCGATTTTTTTAATAGGAAATATAGCAATCAGTGATATGGACAGTGCGAGCACCCAAACTCATTTTCAAGCCATAGCGATCGGTATACCGCCAGAAAAATAAAAGGAAATTCCTTGTTTCCGAATATATTGCGCCAATATCTAAATCACGTAACGTCAAAAAGTGAATCCCCCACGGGCTATTTTTTCGTAGCTAGCAAAAGACTTTGGGGGACTTAAAAACCCGACTTTTTTATTTCAAAACTAGCCTTTTCACGAAATCTACTTTATCAGATCACGTGACCATTCCTGTTTTTGCTTTCAGGTGGTCCTAACACACCACTACAGAGCTTGGCCATGTCTATCAGCCTTGGCTACTTCCTGTTTGACCTGTCTTGGTGTCTGATCCACCAAACAGAAGGGAAAACCATGCTGGCTCATCACATAATCAGCATCTTAGTACTTGCCCGCTTCCTCTTCAAGGGATTCGGCGGTACTGAAGTAACAGCCGGGCTCTTCTGTACCGAGATCACCAACCCCTTCCTCCAGACGCGCTGGCTCGTGCGATACGCCGGTTATAAAGACACCATCTTGTTCACAATCGCAGACTTGATCTTTATGTTGCTCTACGTGTTCTTTCGCATCGTGTGGGGCGGCTACCTGGTGTATTGTATATTCACCCACACTGGCACTGATGTGGAGTCGAAGATCGCGGTGTTGGCCGTGTCCGCCATCTCGTGGCTCTTCATGTTGTCCATCTCACGATACTTCTACGCCAAGTATCTCAGAGGCGGTGATCACGGACACAGGGGTTCTCTTCTCCAGCACAAGACAAGGCCGCCTTCTGGCACGGCCGTCACTGCTCCCAGCACATCAGGCAAGGATCCAACCACCAGTGGTTTGCAGCCAAGTGCCAGCAATGCGGACGACAGTCGGCGCAGTAATCTAAAGAAAGCTCAGTGACTCATCTACTAGTTGCCTTTAAACGTTTAATCCCTGTAATAGAACTAATTTTGTCTATAAAAACAAAATGAATGTTAACCTTTGGTTTTATCGTAGGCGATTATGACGCTGTTATGATGGTATTATAGACAGAATTTTTTATCTCTCTATAATATCATCAAACACTTAATGTCATGTTACTGTGTACCTTCTTAAAGCGTCCCTTCAATATTTGCGCCCTGCTGACTTTAGACAGTTCAGCTGGAAGTCAGATCACAAATACGAAAATTTACTTTTGAGGGACATGTTTAGGACTTTTGTGATGTATATTTTGGAAAATATATGAAGCCTAATAGCTCTTAAAATTTATGGCAAACAATGTGCAAAGTTACAATGTTGCCATCAGTTTCAAATTAACTTCCCTGTACCAATATTAAAAAGTACAATATGAAATCGTACAAAGTCACAAGCTTAAGTCCAAGAACACAAATAGCTCAACAAAATATATTTTTTAAACAATATCGTGTGTGTAATTAATATTTTTCAGCTGAAATACGGACGCACGTGTTGCCTTTATTTTTAGATTTTACACTGTAAGAAATATTTTTGTAACAAAACTACGAACTCTCTTCAGGTAAAATGAGATAGTTTTATAACAGTGTAGAGAGACTTCCTGTCTTCTGGTCCCTTCAGTTGAATCAATCAACTTCATAAAACAAAATGACTACTATACCTGACCTTCAATCAACCAAAGTTGTAGGCTCAACAGCTGAAAACTTGTCGCCTAAAACAATAAGATCTCTATCGAATTAAGGCTGTTGAGGACCTTTAGCAAACGCATGCTTTAATGCGGAATGCATGGGTTGGTGGGCGTAGGGAGAATAAAGGAAGTTTATAAATAACATTTCGACATAACATCAATTATACATTTCAATTTAGTAGTTTATTGAAAATGTTTAATATGTTGCACAGTAATGCACATATAATCCACCCACCTTAAGTGACAACTACAATGTTGCTTGTGTGTTGTGATCATACATCATCTCATGTGTAAAACAGACTCAGCAAGTGTGCGTTATCAGTTTGACAAATTACCAATAAAATTATTCTATTGTTACATAGGTATTGAAATCAAAATATTTAGAAAAAGTATTATTATAAATGTTTAATATGTTGCACAGTAATGCACATATAATCCACCCACCTTAAGTGACAACTACAATGTTGCTTGTGTGATGTGATCATACATAATCTCATGTGTTAAACAGACTCAGCAAGTGTGCGTCATCAGTTCGACAAATTACCAATGGAATTATTCTAATGTTACATAGATATTAAAATCAAAATATTTAGAAGCAGTATTATTATAAATGTTTAATATGTTGCACAGTAATGCACATATAATCCACCCACCTTAAGTGACAACTACAATGTTGCTTGTGTGTTGTGATCATACATCATCTCATGTGTGAAACAGACTCAGCAAGTGTGCGTTATCAGTTTGACAAATTACCAATAAAATTATTCTATTGTTACATAGGTATTGAAATCAAAATATTTAGAAAAAGTATTATTATAAATGTTTAATATGTTGCACAGTAATGCACATATAATCCACCCACCTTAAGTAACAACTACAATGTTGCTTGTGTGTTGTGATCATACATCATCTCATGTGTGAAACAGACTCAGCAAGTGTGCGTTATCAGTTTGACACATTAACAATGGAATTATTCTAATGTTATAGGTATTAAAATTAGAATATTTAGAAGCAGTATTATTATAAATGTTTAATATGTTTCACAGTAATGCACATATAATCCACCCACCTTAACAACTACAATGTTGCTTGTGTGTTGTGATCATACATGATCTCATGTGTGAAACAGACTCAGCAAGTGTGCGTTATCAGTTTGACACATTAACAATGGAATTATTCTAATGTTACACAGGTATTAAAGTCAAAGTATTTATAAGCAGTATTATTATAAATGTTAAATATGTTGCACAGTAATGCACATATAATCCACCCACCTTAAGTGACAACTACAATGTTGCTTGTGTGTTGTGATCATACATCATCTCATGTGTGAAACAGACTCAGCAAGTGTGCGTTATCAGTTTGACACATTAACAATGGAATTATTCTAATGTTACATAGATATTAAAATCAAAATATTTAGAAGCAGTGTTATTATAAATGTTTAATATGTTGCACAGTAATGCACATATAATCCACCCACCTTAAGTGACAACTACAATGTTGCTTGTGTGTTGTGATCATACATCATCTCATGTGTGAAACGAGCAAGTGTGCGTTATCAGTTTGACACATTAACAATGGAATTATTCTAATGTTACATAGGTATTAAAATCAAAGTA
Organism: Sweltsa coloradensis; assembly: GCA_024449915.1. Taxonomy (NCBI): domain Eukaryota; kingdom Metazoa; phylum Arthropoda; class Insecta; order Plecoptera; family Chloroperlidae; genus Sweltsa; species Sweltsa coloradensis. The sequence goes on from JAMZAV010002968.1 coordinate 4,906, forward strand.
TTTAGAAGCAGTGTTATTATAAATGTTTAATATGTTGCACAGTAATGCACATATAATCCACCCACCTTAAGTGACAACTACAATGTTGCTAGTGTGTTGTGATCATACATCATCTCATGTGTGAAAAAAGACTCAGCAAGTGTGCGTTATCAGTTTGACAGATTAACAATGGAATTATTCTAATGTTACATAGGTATTAAAATCAAAGTATTTAGAAGCAGTGTTATTATAAATGTTTAATATGTTGCACAGTGTTGCACATATAATCCACTCACCTTAAGTGACAACTACAATGTTGCTTGTGTGTTGTGATCATACATCATCTCATGTGTGAAACAGACTCAGCAAGTGTGCGTTATCAGTTTGACACATTAACAATGGAATTATTCTAATGTTACATAGGTATTAAAATCAAAATATTAGAAGCAGTGTTATTATAAATGTTTAAATATGTTGCACAGTAATGCACATATAATCCACCCACCTTAAGTGACAACTACAATGTTGCTAGTGTGTTGTGATCATACATCATCTCATGTGTGAAACAGACTCAGCAAGTGTGCGTTATCAGTTTGACACATTAACAATGGAATTATTCTAATGTTACATAGGTATTAAAATCAAAGTATTTAGAAGCAGTATTATTCTAAATGTTTAATATGTTGCACAGTAATGCACATATAATCCACCCACCTTAAGTGACAACTACAATGTTGCTTGTGTGTTGTGATCATACATCATCTCATGTGTGAAACAGACTCAGCAAGTGTGCGTTATCAGTTTGACAAATTACCAATGGAATTATTCTAATGTTACACACATATTATAATCCAAATATTTAGAAGCAGTATTATTATAAATGTTAATATGTTGCACAGTAATGCACATATAATCCACCCACCTTAAGTGACAACTACAATGTTGCTTGTGTGCTGTGATCATACATAAATAATCTCATGTGTGAAACAGACTCAGCAAGTGTGCGTTATCAGTTTGACAAATTACCAATGGAATTATTCTAATGTTACATAGATATTAAAATCAAAATATTTAGAAGCAGTATTATTATAAATGTTTAATATGTTGCACAGTAATGCACATATAATCCACCCACCTTAAGTGACAACTACAATGTTGCTTGTGTGTTGTGATCATACATCATCTCATGTGTGAAACAGACTCAGCAAGTGTGCGTTATCAGTTTGACAAATTACCAATGGAATTATTCTAATGTTACATAGGTATTAAAATCAAAATATTTAGAAGCAGTATTATTATAAATGTTTAATATGTTGCACAGTAATGCACATATAATCCACCCACCTTAAGTGACAACTACAATGTTGCTTGTGTGTTGTGATCATACATAATCTCATGTGTGAAACAGACTCAGCAAGTGTGCGTTATCAGTTTGACACATTACAAATGGAATTATTCTAATGTTACATAGGTATTAAAATCAAAATATTTAGAAGCAGTATTATTATAAATGTTTAATATGTTGCACAGTAATGCACATATAATCCACCCACCTTAAGTGACAACTACAATGTTGCTTGTGTGTTGTGATCATACATCATCTCATGTGTGAAACAGACTCAGCAAGTGTGCGTTATCAGTTTGACACATTACAATGGAATTATTCTAATGTTACATAGGTATTAAAATCAAAGTATTTAGAAGCAGTATTATTATAAATGTTTAATATGTTGCACAGTGTTGCACATATAATCCACCCACCTTAAGTGACAACTACAATGTTGCTTGTGTGTTGTGATCATACATCATCTCATGTGTGAAACAGACTCAGCAAGTGTGCGTCATCAGTTCGACAAATTACCAATGGAATTATTCTAATGTTACATAGATATTAAAATCAAAATATTTAGAAGCAGTATTATTATAAATGTTTAATATGTTGCACAGTAATGCACATATAATCCACCCACCTTAAGTGACAACTACAATGTTGCTTGTGTGTTGTGATCATACATCATCTCATGTGTGAAACAGACTCAGCAAGTGTGCGTTATCAGTTTGACAAATTACCAATGGAATTATTCTAATGTTACACAGGTATTTAAGTCAAAATATTTAGAAGCAGTATTATTATAAATGTTTAATATGTTGCACAGTAATGCACATATAATCCACCCACCTTAAGTGACAACTACAATGTTGCTTGTGTGTTGTGATCATACATCATCTCATGTGTGAAACAGACTCAGCAACTGTGCGTTATCAGTTTGACAAATTACCAATGGAATTATTCTAATGTTACAGAGGTATTGAAATCAAATATTTAGAAGCAGTATTATTATAAATGTTTAATATGTTGCACAGTAATGCAATATAATCCACCCACCTTAAGTGACAACTACAATATTGCTTGTGTGTTGTGATCATACATAATCTTATGTGTGAAACAGACTCAGCAAGTGTGCGTTATCAGTTTGACAAATTACCAATGGAATTATTCTAATGTTACACAGGTATTATAGTCAAAGTATTTAGAAGTAGTATTATTATAAATGTTAAATATGTTGCACAGTAATGCACATATAATCCACCCACATAAGTGACAACTACAATGTTGCTTGTGTGTTGTGATCATACATCATCTCATGTGTGAAACAGACTCCGCAAGTGTGCGTTAGGCCGCGTTCACACTAGTTGGTTTAGTTATAAGGGGATTGGAAAATGTTAAATTGTTTATGTTTTAGTCTTAAGAAATTGTTGGATGAGCGTAGCGAGCGTAGCGAGCGAAGCGAAGATTCCATTTCACTACACTGGAGAAAAAAATCCGGAATGTTTTTTTTTTTTTTCTGTATTTTTGTCTGTTTGTCCACACGATTCCGGCTAAACCGATACTCCGATTGCGATGAAATTTTATGAAGACCTTCGAAATCTCTGAACTTAGAACTGCCACGTTTTTTAGCGCAATCGAAAAATTATTTCTAATGAAAATCGCAAATTTACGATTTTTTTCGATTTTTAAAAAATTTCTTCGACTTATAACATCTACATGCTTAATCCGATTTTAATGATTTTTTTTACAGAACCTTAATTTTATGAATTAAGATATTCGTGTGAAATTTGAGAACAATCGAAAAATTATTTCTCATGAAAATCGAAATTTTACGGGTTTTTTCTACATGCATTATGCATACATTTTTTACATGCTTTATCCTATTGTAATGATTTTTTTTACAGAACCTTAATTTTATGAATTATTATATTCGTGTAAAATTTGAGCGCAATCGAATAATTATTTGTTGTGAAAATAGCAATTTTACGATTTTTTCTTTTTTTTAAATTACGATTAAGAAAAAATAAAAGAATAAAGTTAATTTTTTATTCAATTTAAATTTAATTTTTAAAAAAACCTCGAACTTAGTTATAATTTTTTCACAAAACAACAGAAAATCTGCATAACACATGACAGGTCAATGCACCAATTACGCTCATCCAACAACGCGGCGGGACTTAAGCGTTTTCCTAGTTATAACAAAAACAAAATTCTTACGACGGACCAATCAGACGTTTTGTTATTTATACGACGACCAATGAAAGGGAGTAACTTCTTTAAGACAGGCCACTGAAACATTCATAACCAATCAGGATATCGGATTTCTTATAACAATAACAATTTCTTAAGACTAGAACAAAGTTATGTGAACGCGGCCTTATCAGTTTGACACATTACCAATGAAATTATTCTAATGTTACATAGGTATTTTAATCAAAATATTAAGAAGCAGTATTATTATAAATGTTTTCCAAACCACTTAAACATTATTGCAATTGGCTTGTTCACTGCGACTTTTACTCACCACGCTGCGCTATTGTACTAACCCCCCACCGCCGTCTTGATGCCTGTAAAGGCGGATGTAGAGTGTAGACGGCGGTGATAGCCCAACTTGCGGGTGTCATGGCTGCTCATAGCTGTCAGCAGCCTACTGTTTTTACTGTCAGTTTGCATAGTTTTATGTTGAAAGCAAAATGCCCAATTGCTGTGTGTATTCGTGTAAGGAGAGAGGAGGGCATACTGTCGTGTTTATTACTACAAATAAATACAATCACACATAATATACTGACAATGTGTCTTTATTTGGCCTCCTGCCTACGTAACCTCTCTCATGTCAACAAATCAACATTGGCTAGGACTAAGCCCTAGGCTTTGCTGAGGCGTATGCAAGTAGGGCCTAGGCCTATACTTGCTAATTTATAATATCATGATATTGATATGCCTAGGTCTACATCTAATGCTGAAGAAAAGCCTAGGCCCTAGTCCTTAGTAGCCTTATTCCAAGTAGGCCTAGGTCTAATCTCAATAACAGTGCTAGGCCCCAGGTTTAGACTTCAAGGGCGCCATCCATGTGCTTTCAGCTCTTATTAATTTTCCTATCGTTCACGTTTTCATTGTTTAAAAGTTTAAACAACCAAAATATGCTATTGAATAAAATTACTTGAAATAGGCCGTACGACTACTTACGTAAAACCATTGATTTAAGAAAGAAGGAATGGTAAAACAATACGTAAACAAACAATCTAGGAAGCATACAGATTTGACAATGCAGAGCCTGCTATACATAGTTTATTTCAAACACCGCCACGGTCTTTGGGCAGGGTCCACTAGATACCTAACAAGCAGCTCGGAATAAGTATCTAGTGGACTCTGGTTTTGGGGGTTAGTGCAGTGGCGCGATCTGCGCGGAGCTTTGCGTGAACAAGCCAATTAGAGAGAAACAACTCTCTGCAGCAAAATACAAAATAATGTACAAACGACACATACGTTCAATAAAACATCCCAGAGCTTAAGACGATAATATTATTGAATGATGTGTTGTTGGATGAGCGTAGCGAGCGAAGCGAAGATTCCATTCTACTACACTGGAGAAAAAAATCCGGAATGTTTTTTTTTTTTCTTTTTGTATTTTTGTCTGTTTGTCCGCACGATTCCGGCTAAACCGATACTCCGATTGAGATGAAATTTTAGGGAGGCCTTCGAAATCTCTGAACTTAGAACTGCCACGTTTTTGAGCGCAATCGGAAAATTATTTCTCATGAAAATCGCAATTTTACGATTTTTTTCGATTTAAAAAAAAATTCTTTGACTTATAACACCTACATGCTTTATCCGATTTTATTGATTTTTGCACAGAACCTTTATTTTATGAATTAAAGTATTCTTGTGAAATTTGAGCGCAATTGAAAAAATATTTATCATAAAAATCGAAATTTTACGGGTTTTTTTCTTTTTTTAAAACAATTCTTTGACTTATAACACCTACATGCTTTATCCGATTGTAATGATTTTTTCGCAGAACCTTAATTTTATGAATTTATATATTAGTGTCAAATTTGAGCGCAATCGAGAAATTATTTCTTATAAAAATCGCAATTTTACGATTTTTTTTTAACAATTGCGATTAATAAATTTAAAAATTTAAGTTAATTTTTTATTTTATTTTATTTTATTTTATTTAAAAAAAATTCAACTAAGTTATGATTTTTCCACAGAACAACAGAAAATTTGCATAACACATGGCAGCTTAATGCACCAATTACGCTCATCCAACAACGCGGCGGGACTTAAGCGTTTTCCTAGTTTTATAACATCAACCAAACCTCATAACTAGGAAACGCTCAGTTGGACGCGTTGATAAGCGAGCACGTGCTATAGCTAGACCCACATTGCAATTTATTACAATTCTAAAATTTGCGACGTTCGCTGTCCACGGGGCCATTTTTCCAATATTATTTTTTATTGCCAAGGTGGCCTATTTGGGTAAACCTTTAATTTGTGGATAAAATCAACCGCCATCTAGAGGACCTTGACATCATTTCTTTGGGAAAACGTAACAAATAATACACTGCTTCCTCGATAGTATTTTGATTACTTCTAGGTGGCAGTGCATAGTGCGAACCTCGTGCGAGTTTTCGTTGCCATGGTAACGTTACTTTTGTTATAATGTAATTACCATCTACACTACTTATCGGATCAAAATAAAATTAACATATTACCGGACGGACATTCTAAATGATTTGGCCACCTCAGATTTTGTCCCAGTTTAGTTTAAAAAAAAAAAACTTTCGATTAACTTTAATGTAACTTTTTAACTTTTTGAACGATTTTGCCACAAAACTAATGGCATTCAATCGGGAACAAAGCTTGCGGATGGTCAAAATTTCAACTCGATCCGAGCCTCCGTTCGAACGTTATGGCGAGACATAAAAAAAAAAAAAAAAAAAACAGTGACTATTTTTTCCGGCAGAGTCAAATGGAAACGCTCGCTTCGCTCGCTTAATTAACAGGATATACAAGAGAACAAGAGAACAAGACAGGGTCTCTAGCGATACATAATACACATTTTATTTATCTTTGCCTACTTAGACTCTCACGTGCGCCATTTTGGGATCTCGTACTAAGGTTCACCATCTGTTAGTGTGTCTTTTGAAGCATAACCAATCCCATTTCTCTGCTAATCTTCATTTTGGGTCAATGTCACATAATATGGGTAAAATTCTTGACCTGGTGCTTCTGTTAAAGTATTCCTACAAGGAAAGGATGTATCTTCAAATAAATATAATGATGATCCACTTGCAACTCGTGATTTCTTAAGAAGCGCCCACAGAGTCAGGTTTTAAGAGAGAAAAAGATGGACCCACTTACACGGCCTGACTGCCATGGGATTAGGCTAAAGTAAGCGGTCAGGTTCATTCAAGGAATGCACAGAGCAATTGTAGCATATCAGGGTGTTCAACACTATATGATAGGGCGGAATCTCCATGAGAGTCTGGTGTGTTGATGTATTCAGCTACTTTCTCCGAGTCCGTCCCCAGGCTATCAATGAGAACGCGGGCAGCCTCCACATTACCCTGTATACAGGCCCTATACAACGGCGTCTGGCTATCCTTACCACGTGCCCAGATGTTCCCACCCTGTGAGATAAGCAAGCCCACTAACTCTGAGTGTCCTCCATAAGAGGCTGCATGTAGAGCGCAGTTACCGTCAGAGTCCGGTGTGTTGATGTATTCAGCTACTTTCTCCGAGTCCATCACCAGGCTATCAATGAGAGCGCGAGCAGCCTCCAAATTTACCCTGTGTCTGGCTATCGTTACCACGTGCCCAGATGTTCCCACCTTGTGAGATAAGCAAGCCCACCTAACTCTGAGTTTCCTTTACCTGAGGCTGCATGTACAGAGCAGTCACCGTTAGAGTCCGGTGTGTTGATGTATTCAGCTACTTTCTCCGAGTCCGTCCCCAAGCTATCAATGAGAACGCGGGCAGCCCTCCATCTTACCCATTCTACAGGCCCTATACAACGGCGTCTGGCTATGCGCAACCACGTACCCAGATGTTCCCTCCCTTTAAGATAAGCAAGCCAACTAACTCTGAGTATCCTCCATAAGAGGCTGAAAGTAGAGCACATTCACCATTAGAGGCCGGTGTGTTGATGTATTCAGCCAGTTTCTCCGAGTCCGTCCCCAGGCTATCAATGAGAGCGCGGGCAGCCTCCACCTTACCCTGTATACAGGCCCTATACAACGGCGTCTGACTAAACTTATCACGTGCCCAGATGTTCCCACCCTTTGAGATGAGAAAGCCCACTAACTCTGAGTGTCCTACATAATGAGGCTGCATGTAGAGCACAGTAACCGTCCAAAGCTCGGTGTGGTGATGTATTCAGCTACTTTCTCAGAGTCCGTCCCCAGGTTATCAATGAGAACGCGGGCAGCCTCCACATTACCCTCGTTACAAGCCCAATACAATGGCGTCTGGCTATCGTTATCACGTGCCCAGATGTTCCCACCTTTTGAGATAAGCAAGCCTACTAATTCTAAGTGTCCTCCATGTGAGGCCCAATGTAGAGCGCAGTAACCATTAGAGTCCGGTGTGTTGATGTATTTAGCTACTTTCTCCGAGTCTGTCCGCAGGCTATCAATGAGAACGCGAGAAGCCTCCATCTTACCCACTATACAGGCAATATGTAACGGTGTGCGGCTGTACCGATCACATGCCCAGATGTTCCCACCCTGTGAGATCAGCATTCTTACTAACTCTGAGTGTCCTCCATGTGAAGCCTCATGTAAAGTGCAGTAACCAATAGAGTTCGGTGTGTTGATGTATTCAGCTACTTTCTCCGAGTCCGTACCCAGGCTATCAATGAGAACGCGGGCAGCCTCCACATTACCCCGTATGCAGGCCTTATTCAACGGCGTCTGGCTACCGTCACCACGTACCCAAATGTTCCCACCTTTTGATATAAGCCATCCCACTAACTCTGAGTATCCGCCACGTGAGGCCACATGTAGAGCGCAGTCACCGTTATAGTCCAGTGTGTTAATGTATCCAGCTACTTTCTCAGATTCCGTCCCCAGGCTATCAATGTTTTTGCTAGCATTCTCCACCTTACAAGTGTTTATTGCAGAGTGGTGAAGAACAGAGGACTTATGAGCAGAATCAGCTAAATCAACATATTCCTTGACATCTTCTTTGTCAACCCCAATGCTTTTAATGAGAGTGTCAACAACACGAACCTGACCCCGACTACACGCCTCGTGTAATGGGGTTCTGTTCTGTTGATCACGAAGATAGAGGAGTTTTTTTTTGTGTAATACTAAGAGTTGAATGACGTTAGCTTGTCCGTAAGCTGCAGCCTGGTGGACGAGTGTGGATTTCTTAGCTTGCCACTCCATGCCAACTACCATTTCGAGTTTGTCGGTTATGGTCGAGGGCAAAACCAAGCGTTTCCTTCTATTGGCGGTTGTTTCTGAATCATGTAGCTTAGAGTCATGTTCCAGTAATACATCCAAAGCATCCCAAGAATGTGTATTCATAGCGTATTCCATCGCAGTCCACTCGAGAACCTCGTCTCTTCTCTCTACATCAGCTCCCCGCTTTAACAGAAGGCTAACTAGCGGTTCTCTTTCCAAGGAGCTACCCCGCGGTTGAATGTTTTTACAGTCGAACCCCAAGGATGAAGCCAGTTGTATCGCAGACCGGCCACCTTCATCAGTACATTCTATGTCTACTGATTCAATACTTGTTATGTCATTGTTAACGATTGCCGTGAGAAACTCGCTCTTCTTTGTTAGCATCAGGTCGAAAAAATTTCGAACAATGCTGTAGTTAGCTGTGTACAAGTATTTGCGCAGAAAATCTAGATTATCTTTTATGTGATTCTTATCGGAAAACCATAGTGCAGCGAAATACTCGGCGAATGTCCTGTGTGCAAATATTGCTTTTAGGTTTGAGTATGCATCAACTATTCCAGTTTTATTTTCGGCGTTTTGTATTTCTTTCGCAAAAGATTTATTCTTTTTCGATATCTTTCTTGCCTTTTGCAAACTTTGCAATTGGTTGTCATCAAACAGAAGTACAATGGCAGCGTACATATACTCTTTGTAAATAGGCTTACTAAGTTTTTTGTATGCTATGTTTTTGTTCCCTGGATTTTCCTTTTTAAAATATATTTTTAACTTTTTTTCAATGAAATGCTCGAATAAACATAGCAGGTTAAGTTTATCAGGTAAAGAGGTATTTGGGTTATATATTCCTGCCACCATCATAGTGTGGAGGGGAATTCCTAAAAAGTCTTTGTCCTTGCCATTGAAGGAATTTGCCAGCATACTTAACAGATCATTTATAAATTGTGCCTGTGCATCTTCGGTTACATTAAGGATGTCACCTTCTTTGTTCCAAAACTTGATGAAGAAATCTCTCAGGTTGGCTTCGGTTAATGGAAGAAATGTAAATGTCAGTGTCGACAAATAAGATTCTAGCTTCAGTCTCATCGAATGCCTTGTGGTAATCATGATATTCTTTGCCTTGGTGTTTAACAATGTTGTAATCAGAGTCAAACATTTGTCTGTGAATTTAGGGGCGATTTCATCAAAACCGTCCAGAAATATAACAATGTTACCTTTAGTTTCGATGCTTTGTTGGAACAGAGCCTTCTCAGTGGTTGACAGTTTATCAACACCTGCAGCTTTCGTTATGAACTCCATTCCGTCTTTACATGATTTCAACAGTTTCATGTGCTGGCTGAGATTGACTCGTACAACCCACATTGTAGGGTCATTTTTCTTGGTCTCGTTAGCAATGTGGGTAACAAATGAGCTCTTGCCCATTCCGGGCTCACCTTCAATCACTATTATTCTACTTCCAAAGTCGTTCGCTTGTGCTGGGTCTTTTGGAGTCGTCATTGTTGTATCAATGATACCCTTTATGTGCTCAATGTTACCCTTTGTTTTGATCCATCTTAGATTGCCGTCAGATAACATCTCCAGTTCATGAACATTGTCGTTCTCTGCATACACTTTGGTGACGTCTTCAGCACTGGCCGACCCCATCACCAGATAGCGGGATTTGTGTTTGGTGTAGTCTACTACCTTACCGACTTTCTCACCAGAAGGAACCAATTTCTGTAAATCCAGCTCGGTTACGTTACAAACAATGAATACACCATATTGATTTTTCTCCATTAGAGAATTACTTTTCAAAATATTACGTGTCTCCAGAGAACGTGCGACGTAGTTCAAAAGCGTATCGTCGAGCTTGGGGCCTAGAGATATTATGTCGGTTCCCAGGACTTTCCGCATGAAGTCATCGTTGAAAACACCAGATATCGAATCAGCTCCTTCCTTTAGGAGATCACCTAATTTAATAGACTCCCCTTGGAAGAGAACAAGCTTCTCTTCAATCTTTTCTTTGTATTTAGACTCCAGTTGAGTAATTTCAAAAGTGTCCAGTACTGTTTTACACTTTTGAGTTAATTTCTTCTTCAGTTCCAAAGTAAACTTGTCATCCTCAGCAGCAACGACAATTATCTTCTTTGTGCATTCGACTGCATTGTACTTCTCCAAATGTTTGCACAAATCAACCCTCAACTCTTCCATCCTCTCCTCCTCTTCTTTATTTCCTTCATTGGACTCACTTACGATAACCAGACTACGAGTGTTCCAGTTATTCCAGGCTAACATCGCAGCTTTTGATGTTTTCAGCAAGGACTTCAGACTCAGTAATATGTATCTTCCCTCTACATTCTGCATCGACTGGACGAGTTTCGTACAACAAAGTTTCGTAACAATACTTTGAAGGAACTATATGCAGAAAAAGGTCCTTAAAAAGGCATCGAAAAAGCATTTGTTTTGGGGAATCCCGGGTCGAGGCAGAAGTCTTTTCTTTCAAAAGAGAACAAGTCAAGTTATAGTTATCGATTGCGTCACTCAAAATCTTGCTTTTTTGATCGAGAAGACTTCTCTCACTCCACCATTGCATGACGTTTTCTATGTAAAAACCGATAAATGAGTCACTTTCAATTCTAGTTTTCCCAGGACATGCTTGCCCCCATTTTCATCCTTTTAATGTCATCCAAAATGGTTTAGAGGGTTGCCCCGAGACACAGTCAGTGAATTAAAGAATTCTTCGTTTCGCCGGTTGTTTTAACTTTTTTAGTGAAGGAATCCGTTTTGTCATTCTTGAAAAACGAAATATCAATTTCCTTTTTTTTCTCCATACTTCTTCACTTTGAGAAACTCACTGGGTTGCATCCTATCAGTCGAATGCCTGTGGGGGCGGGGAATGGTCTTAACTCCTTTGGGGAATAACGGTTGCATAAAAGGACTGCATCTTTCAACAATCTCGCATTTCATGTCTATTTAGCTTTGGGTAGATTGCAGACTACATTTTTAAAAAAACCCCTTTCGAAAAAAACGCCGTCATCCTTTGAATATTTTCTTAATTTTCGTGGGATCTAAAATTTTTGTAAAGAAAAAGGCCCCCTTCTCATTTGTGAATTCTTTTTGTATTAACTCTTTTGTCTCTTTAGTTTTAGTGGAAAAAAACAACTTTCTTTCCCCTTGGGATCTTTTGGGGTTTGAATGGGGAACTATACGCCCCAGTGCCCCCCCCCCCCTCCACGTTGGAAGCGGCGGAACCGTGGATAGTCCCCAGTTCTTTAGGCGCGGGAACAAAAAGGGCCCTCCCCAAACTTGAGTTATAGCTCCCCCTTTCATGTGGAAAAACCTTTTCATCTTGTCGTATGTTTTGCTCCTGGTGTCGAGATGGACGCGCTAGAAATAGTAAACTTATTGTTACGGACATTTGTGGAACTTGAACAAAACTACTACTTATTGTATTTATTTATTTATTTGATAGCTCATTAAGTCTATTGAGTTAGATTTCATTTATATGACATCAGTTCTGTATTGTGCTATATAAAACTAAGTATTCTTGTCAATATTCGTTACAATTTATCTACTTATCTACCTTGTACATCAGTTTATTATTTTCACTATAGATCTCCTCAACCTCCCATTCACCCGCCACACACACAAGAGCACTTATTATAATAATTACTACTAAGTGCACAACTTGTGCTTTCGAATGTTCAATACTATGTATTGTGTAAGGGATGCACATCAAAAATTTTTTTATCGATTTTTCAAAAGGGTAATGTCATTTCGATATCACCAAAAAAGCCTTTTCCCGACCTAAAAAGGGGGAACTTCAAGTGTGGCAAGTCTAAGTAAACAATACGATCGCGTTCCGTTTGCCCCCTCGCTGTCTCGATGCATGGTTTGGCTTCCGTTATCGACTGATAGCTATTTCTAAACATAAACTCAGTGGACACCACAGCCAGCCAGTGCCATGGTCAACGTGAGGTAATCTCCGCTTAGATTTTTGGTTCGTTTTTAAACCCAAATTTTTTGATGTTCGATAATCGATAATCGAAATTAATCCAATTTTGTTATCGATCGATAATATCTTTTATCTTGTGCAGTCTGTGTAACACTTGAACTCCCCTAGTTTGCCCCTTTTCGCTGCAGAACACTGAACGCCAGTAGTCCATCTTTTTTTCACAGTTTCCCCTAAAACACGACATGAACATAAGTGTCTTCGTTACTAACCTTGCGTTTTAGAATTCAAAAAAAGGGCTTTCACTAAGATCATAAAATTTTAAAGGGGATTTTTGCCAAGCTCGGGCCCAACTCTTTTAAAAAAACTTCCGCCTTTAACGGGGTTCGAAACCCGGGACCTTCTGCATGGGAAGCAGGTAGACTAACCACTACTCCCCATGTAAGTCAGACGGGCCTGGGGCTAACGTTATTTACGTGGGTCCTAAAAGCCTGAACTTCTTCGAATTACTTCGTTTCTGAGGTGGAGACGCGTCACTTAGTTTTGAACAACATCGATAATATTATGACTTTTATATAAAAAAGTCCAGCATTTTTGGGGGGACTTCATGTACCCCCTGTAAAAAGACTCACCTGCGCAAGCGCGGCCGTCCTGGCCTCCCCCTCCCCTCCCAGTGACTGCTCCCCACCATCATCAGCTTCCATTCTAGGTTGGTGTACTATAAAAAAAACGCATGCAGATCAGCCCTATAATAATTGTTATAAAATAACTTTGACATTGAAAGATTAAAGTGGATTAATTGATATTTAAAGATAGATAAACACTAGTAGGCTAGGCCTAGCACACAGACATTTGTGACAGGATGCAACCAGGAAGCAATGGGCACTGTGGGTAATAGAGTTATTTCCTTTTGTAGTTTCAACATCAGACCGGGTGGCATGGCAAAAGGCCCTAATTTAATTTGAGGGGGCTATGGCACATTTATAAACACCCCACTTCCCATAGACCTAGTTTTAAATTTTTAAAAGCCCCAATTTTCACACCCCCATCTTGCTTTGCAGGGGGCAAATTTTTGGTCTAATGTCTGGATCATTTTTCTGTGGGTAGGTTTTCATAGAAATATGTCCCCTTGCCCCTTTCCCGACAAAATGATGCTGGATATCGATGTCTTCGTACGCCCTGTAATGCGCATTCGAAGTAAGTTGAGGGCTTTTTGGGTTTGTCGCAGCACACTACAAGGTATGGTCACCCCCAAGGGTAATTCATTCAGAAGTCGTTTCAGCCATGTTGCTTATCTGGCAGCTTGGCTGAGTGTATGTACCCGCCTGGGTTGTTGAAGGGGGGGCACTGCGGTTGCTTCTTGCTTCGCCAGCTAACTGCGCCCCTGCGAGTTTGAAAACGTGCCGGACATCGATTTTCTCGATATCATTGGCACATGGGAGTCATGTACTTCCTTTTGGGTCCCGGGATACTCGCAATAGAATTTTCTTTTTGCAGCCCCTTTGATAAGCACTATGCGTTTACTCCCGTCCAGTGCGCTTGCCCCAGGTTAGAGTTAACTGACAAACGACGAACAGCGTGCGCTATGTCTGGTCTGGTGGCCATCGCAGCATACTTTTAGGTTCCCGACACCACTAAAATAGGGTATTTTAAAATAGCTTCTCTTTCTGCGTTTTCCGGGGGTTCCATCACCTTGGTTTGGGTTTAGGGCCCAAAAGGGAGATACGTTTTGTTTCAGAATGTTGAATCTCTAATTTTTTTGATGAAGCTTTTTTGGCTTAGTTAAATCGTTCCAGCGTCTCTGCCCTTGTTTTTTGAATTCCGAGACAGTGGTGAATGGTCCCATGTCTTTATCTCGAATTGGCTGCAGTCTTTTCTTCAGCTGATTTTTTTATTTAGTTTTTCCGTGACACAATAGATCATAACGTAAACACCAGTGATTTTTGCATTTCTTATTGTCCCATGGTAAGGTAAGGGCAGTTTGGCTTTGTTCAAGCCAATACTCCGTAATCGGTAGCAAGTTTTTCATACCATATACGGTCGCTGTTTGAGTCCCATACAAGCATTTCTTTAGTTTACATACTTTTTCTTATTTTTTTTGGGTTTAATGTAGCCCCGGGTTGTTTCCCTATATATGGCCTCGGGGAAATTCGCCATTAGAAATGCCTATTATGTCAAGTTGATGAAACTCCAGGTCATTTCAGCTGCCAATGAGAGAACGTTCTTAGGTGTCGAACCTACGACCGGTGAAAAAAGGTTTTATTGAATCTATCCCTTTCCCCCGCGTGTATCCTTTAGTACGAGCCTAGCTTTATTTGGGACACCTCCCCTTCAGCATGACCCTTCGTTTGAAGACCCATTTACATTTAATAGCTTTGGTTCCCTCTGGTAAGTTTACGGGGCCCAAGTTATTATGTACGATTGATTCATTATCATCTGCTGCCTTTTGCCATTGTGTGCCTCGCCCCACGGGTTTTTTCAGGGTTTTCGGGGGGTCGTCTGTGATAGATGTTCATATCATCACCGAGAATTCTTTCGGAATCTTTCCGTTGGACTTTCTTGGCTCGAACACAGTTTCTTTTTCATTCTCAATGTCGGCATCCTCTTCATTTTCTTCTGCGTTGGGATTAGCACATCTTCGTCATTGACATAAGAAAGGGCTATGGCTCCCCCTTGATCCGGCGCGACATCGTCATTCTTCCATCTCTTCAAAAAGATCAGTCTCTTGATAGATCAGCTTTTTTTGATTTATTGTTGATCAATCGCGCCCAAAAAATTGCTCGGAAGACTTGGCGTCAAGCTTCCTTTTATTCTCTTTTGGGAAAGTTAACATATGCCTTGCAGCCAAACGTTTTTCAGAGAGCCCGGTCTGGTTTTTTGTCCGTCCCCGTTCTTGTGGGTGATACCCTTCAAAGCTACTGTGGTGATCGATTCTTTTTTAGGTTGCAGTGTTTTCTGCCCCCGCCCAGAAGCGTTTAGGTAATTTAGCTTCCCCAAGCATGCAAAAGTACCCTTTTCACTATTTTTGTTTGCTCTCTCAGCAAAAGCCATTTTTTCTGGGTTCCGCGGCACAGTAGTCGAGAGCGTATCCCCCCATTTTCGTAGTGGTCTAAAAGTAATTTTTTAAAGACTACGGCCATTGTTGAACGAGGATCTTGATCTTCATAACCCCTCTGGTTTTTTCAAATCCGCCTGTACCATGAAGCGTTTATAAGTTTTACTCTTCTCCTTCAATGTAAAAACTTGGGCCACCTTTTTTTGTCACAATAAATGTTAAGAAAATATCTTCCTCCTCCATTGGATTCTTGCTCATTGGTCCGCACAGGGCGGGGTGAAAAAAAAAAAAAAAAAAAACAACAAACCCCCAAAAATTGCCCCTTTTTGGCCCGGAGCAATAACCATTGCTACCCCCTTCATTCGCCCGGGGCTGAGGGGGTAGCGTTTTGCCACATTGGGGTATCACGGTTTGTGACCCTCAGCAGCGATTTTTCTAAGGCACTGTTAGTCTCCGGGGTGTCTAGTTTTCAAGCACCTTTTTTCTTGCAGTTGTATGACTTTTTCCCCTTCATATGGATCTGGCAGTTAGTTTGTAAACACAACCTTGTATTTTACTTGGGGTTAAGCCCCTGACAAAAAATTAGTTCGAGCGGGAGCATACAGACGTATTCTCTCGTATTGACCATTAAACCCAAAGGTTAGACGACATTACATTTTTCCCCTAGATGGGGTGTCCATCGGCCATACATAATGAAGTTGCTTGACCTTCTTGGATTGCGTAAAAACCCTTCAAATTTATTGAAAAGTGCTTAGTCGCTCCCCAGGGGCAAGCACAGTCTTCAGCTTGGTACATTTCGTTAGGCCTACCTGTTTCCAAAGAAATGTAGACTAAGGCCCCATCTATCCTTTTGTCTTTTGTACCTTTAGTACCTTGTTTTGATCGTGACTTCATCTTAGCGTATGTCCAGCTTTTACCACAGTTTTTAAAACATTTAAACTTTTGTATAGGGTTTTTGCTAAGAATTTATCAGGAATGGACTCCCTCGTTGACGTCTCGTTTCTTCCTGTAGCAAATTTTGCTCGGACGACTCGGCGTCATTTCCTGGCCACAATTTTTAAGTGCAATTTCAAGTGGGGCCCAATGAGTCTGGCAAGTTGGATAGTATTATTATTCCCGCTCATCATCGGTCACTGCTGGATAATCGAAATGAGCTGTTTTAACAACAGCCAACATCTTGTTCAGATAGTCCTCCATATTTTTTTCAGTGTTTGGGACTTGATGCCATTAAGTTTACGGCGTAAAAGGATTTTCCTTACTAGGCCCCTGTCTTCAAAGGCTGCTTCTAATTTAAAAACCCTGCCACGGGGAGTTTTAATGTACTTACATGTTTGTAGGGAGAGGGTTCAGCCCCAGGGTTAGAGTGGCAAGTGCACGCTGGTCTATATTTAGATTTGGTTTTTAACCTTAGATCAAAGTCACTGGGTCGATTGCTTTCCACAACTTATCACGGATAATTGCATTCTATGCCAGATTTCCTGTTTATAGTTGCTCCCCCCCTCTAGTTTTTCTCTGGTTTAGATGGGGGTAGGTTTGCCGCCATGTGCTCTAAAAACGTAACAGTTTTTGTAGGTTATTTTTTGGTTATCTTTTTTCTTTCCGCTGAGATTTTAAAAATATCATTAGCAATACCGGGCCCAAACCCGTTAAAAAAAGTTGACATTTAAAGATTAAGTAGATTTAAATTTATATTGAAAGATAGATAAAAAAATAGTAGGGTAGGGCCTAGCACACAGACATTTGTGACAGGATGACAACACAGGGAAACAATAGTGCACTGTGGGGAAAAGAGTTATTTTCCCGTTTGTATTCATACATCTAGCACCAGGTGGCACTGGCATAAGGCCCTAGATTTAAATTTGAGCGGGCTATGGCACATTTATAACAATAATTATAATAAATACTTTTAAAAAATATGTATTTTCCGGAAGTATAATTTACTCGCTTTTGCTTTTGCGTTTCGTAAAAAGGGACCTCTGGGTGAAGTAACTAGTTTTGCTGTAGAGCTTGATTTGTAGTTGAATGTGTAATAAGTCGACTTTCAGACGAAAAAAAGCGGAGGGTGCTTAAATGCCAATGTGGGATCAGATCCGGTAAAATTTCCAAAAAGTAGAAGAAAATTTTAAATTTTGTTTTTTCTTCTCCAAAATTTCGATTTTAAATAGTAATTTTTGGCAAAATTAGGGTTTATTGACCTTTGCCCTTTTTTAAATAATTTTTTTTTATATTTTAATGGTTTTTCAAACAATAAATATCAAAACGTTGACATTTATACAATAAAGTCGTATTTACATAACATTTTGTACCATTTTCCCCGTAATTTTATCCTCCTGCACACAAAACCTTCAGATCGATCACTTTAACCTAGAGGTCTCGTTTCACGAAACGCAACTGTCGCAACTGTCGAGAGGGGTCAATAATAGTTCCTTGATGGCAGTAGCGTAACTACCGCCCAATATATCTGTAGTCCTCTTCACTGTAAGAAGTGACGCCACTTTGTTTTCAAACTGCCACCTTATAACAATTGGTGGCATCTATTTTTATGCCCACCTTCAAAACTTGAGTTAAGTTATTTGTCCTATTTATATTTTAAATTTTGTCATTACGTTTGAATTAATATAAACTGAATTATGATGTTTATAAACTAATCTAGGTTCCCGTTAGGGCGCCGAAACCCAAACGCGGGGAACAACCGGGCACCTTTACAGCCCCAGGTTTGGGGTGTTTCCCAGGTGTTACCCCCCCCCTCATGAAACGTGATGTGAGCTTGAAAACTATCAAAATCGAGGGGATTTAGGTACCCGACAACACATGCCAAATTTGGTTGGGGTACGAGCATTCCTTCTTGGTGAAAATATGAATTGAAACATGCTCAAAATCACTTTAAGGATGTTAGTTACTACTACTGGCTACTACTACCACCTAATTCGTCAGTTTCAATTGCCTAGCGATTCTGAACAAACAGGTGGGGCTACAACGTTCATATTTTACATGGACATTAAGGTAATAGTGATGTAATTCCTTTTGAAAGAAAAAGTAAAAAAAAAAATTGCTGGAAGGCTTCCAAATAAAGGTTTTAAAATAAACCTTATACAGGCATACAATCAACAAGTAACTATAGTTACGTGACAATAATCGCCTACATTGTTTACAAAAGGCAAGTCTTTGGACTACTATATTTTTCATCTATTGTTAATTGGTAATACCATAAAAATTAAACCGACTTTGATAAAATTATCATATTTAAAAAAATAATTTTGCAATGGAACTTGAAAAAGTAATGAGATCCCACACATAACAAAACCTTGTAAAAATACAGCCAAACCTTACACACGCAAAAGAAATTAGATCTAAATAAAGGGCCAAGCTCACCTACCATTCCACATTTTGCGCATTCTTAATTCATAAACGTACAGTGTCCCGTAACAACATCCTTGAAAAAATTGGCAAAATAGAATGTGTATGACCATTACGTTAAAATTAATTAGAAAAAAAGAATTTGGATGAACTATTACGTTTAAATTAATAGTTGCAAATTATATTTTGCCAAGCTTTTCAAGGATGTTGTTACGG
Source organism: Sweltsa coloradensis (assembly GCA_024449915.1). NCBI lineage: Eukaryota > Metazoa > Arthropoda > Insecta > Plecoptera > Chloroperlidae > Sweltsa > Sweltsa coloradensis. The sequence continues at coordinate 24,180 of JAMZAV010002968.1, forward strand.
GACACTGTACTTTTATGAATTAAGAATGCGCAAATGTGGAAGGGGTAGATGAGCTTGGCCCTTTTTTTAGATCTCATTTCTTTTTAGTGTGTAAGATTTGGCGGTATTTTTACAAGTTTTTGTTATGTGTGGGTTATAAATACTAGGAGACTATGTTAAATTAAAGCGCTTTGTAGCATCTATCTCTAGACGCTATTTTCACGTATTTTTAGTATTTACTTATTTATTCGTTAACTTGACACATGGTGCAGACATCAAAGAAACCATTTACATTACACATTTGTTCAATGTTCATCCCAGGTACGTTAGATCAGACCCCCCCCCCCCCCCCCCCGGCGTAAATATCACCACCGTCACACCTGTATCGTTTGACACAAACAATATCGCCACAACTGAAGAAAATTCCGGGGTTTGGGGGGGGGGGGGGCTAGCTTTAGGTTTACAGGAAGATAGACACTAACCCAAGCCGAAATGTCATAATTTTTACACCTCTAGTGTTTGTGCACGAATACATTTCGTCTATTCACAAACGGTTTAGATTTCATTTAAAAAAATCGTTGGGAGGCGGGGCTAGCTTCAGGTGAAGTTAGCCCCCCCCCTACACCTCCATGTGGAAATGTCACATATCACACATGTATCGTTTGTGGGCGTTTGTGTATGCATTTATTTCGATTGTGCTTAAACAATCTGGCCGCAATTCGGGGGGGGGGGGCTAGCTTCCTAACCCACCGGAAATGATAAATTTCTTCTTTAAAACTTCACGTGCCCCCCCCCCCCTGATTTTCTTCAATTTTTACTACATCGTTTGTGAACTAACAAAATGGATGCGTGCACAAACGTCACAGGTGTAAAGATTGCAACATTTCAGCTTTGGCTAACTTCACGTGTTGATGGATTTGAGTCTAAGTTAAAACACTTCTGCCTGAAGCGGGAGTCGAACCCGGACCTGCTGCATTGGACTCATGGGCTCAACCACTAGGCCGCCCGCTAACAATACTTGAAGTAGTTAACAAGATGGTGGACTTACCTGGTTAACTAGGAATCATCGCACGGTTAAGTTTCTCGTACTCTTAAACATTTCTATATGAACGCCGATCTGTTGGTTTATCTTCTTATCTGCCTGTTAAACCGGTTCACTGAAAGAAGTCCTCGCAGACCTCGCCAACTGCCAGGACTAGGGTTTACGCAGTTTTAGAAATAGCAATAGATAATATATTACAATGTATTGCACTCAACAGTATTGACTTATTTACAATACAAAATGAGATAGAAATTAACTGCTCTAAATGTTTGTAATGAAATGTGTGTCGCGTCCGCTGACCACACCTCAATGAAGACACGGGACTGATAAGAGAAGAATCACGACGTCCTTATCTGCGAAGATTAGCCCAGCCAGGTGTTGATCGATCAGTAACCCTGAACTGGAGATAAGGACAGAGTTTAATTGATTGCTGTTCGATGCTCATTTTCAAAGTCGATAATCCAAATAAAAAATACGTTACTCAATTTGCCACGTGATATAATTCAACTGAAAGTTTTACTGCATCGAAACTTGTTTATTTATTTAATTTTTTTAATTTATCTATTTTTTCATATTTTTAAAGTCTATCCTATTCAGTTATAAAATCTGGTTTACAAAGTAAACTAAACTTATAACACAAATGCAGAGTACACAATAATGAACTACTTATAGTTAAATAAAGAAACATTAATAATGCACAACAGTACACACACAACAGTAATTTTGGTAAAAATTAAAGTCAGTTGTCAACATTTTCCATCTTTTAACATGAAATAATAATGATTTTCATATTGCAACTAACATACGTGGCGTTGTGTTATTCTGTTTAATGAGCTAATTGGCCCTGATTTTTTTAAATAACTACTTTTAACCAAGGCCATATTACATACACGAATTTTCGGTTAAACCTTCTTCACCCACTATCAGGATGATACCGACTTGTTCTTTATCTCAGACGTTAGTCGAATAAAAGTCGACCAGATTCTGTGACTGAGTGGGTAGACTGAATTCGAATGTATGTATTTATTTTATGATGGGTGAATTCAACAAGTTTTTATTTGTTCATTTTAATAATATTGTATTATACAACATGTATCCAGGCTCAAATTCCAACGTCTAATAAAATATTTACTTGCATTTATTTATCTATGGCTGCAATAAACACTAAACAATATTATTAAGTAAATGAAAGTCAGACTGAAAACGTAGATTTAAACCTAACAACAGTAACTTGGTCACTAATCTTATCTTTTTGTAGTCTCAATCTTCAGGTTTTGTTCGTAGGCATTCGTGGAGAAAGTCAAGTCTGCTCAAAACTTAAATTTTAATTAGTTAGTTTTCCAGAAAAGTAACCAAAATTCAAACAGTAGAAGTTAATTTATCATTTTTATTTGGGTAATCCAAAGGAAGTTTTGCCTTATAAAATTCGGCTGACACGCTGACAAGTGGTTGTGAATGTACAGTCATATAAAAAAGTTAGGTCATTTTCAACATTGAACTTCTAAAATTTACCGCAATAAGAAGGCATCATAAAGTGACACGACGAACTTCAACATATGAAAGTAGGCTAAGATTAACACTTTTGTAAAAAGATAACAACAAAGATACGCGCTAACATTGGTCACAACAGCAGATAATCTACTAACAATGATTCGTAATAAAACTTGTAGATTGTAATAGAGATGCGTGTGAAGTGAAGCCCGGTCCACCAACTCTGTATAAAAACAAAGATACGCGCCAACATTGATCACAACAGCAGATAATCTGGGCACTGATAACTTTACTGTTTTGTGCCCTAAAACCCCGATAACTAACTAATTACAAACAATGATTCGTAATAAAACCTGTAGATTGTGACAGAGATGTGTGAAGCGTGTGAAGCCCGGTCCATCAAGTCTGTTATCCTGGTCATCTGGCCGGGACAGGAAGGAAGGGCGAGAACGTCCTGCTGTGAAGTATATTCAAGGTTATGTTACTCAGTGGCGTGCACAGGAATATATTATATATCGGGGGGCAGGGGGGGGGGTATTACAAACAATAGCGGCAGATAATTTCTTTTAAAACTTATTTTGGGAATGGTTTTAAATTGTAATGTGTTTTTTGCTGAACGGAAAAAGAAGAGAAAAATTAATAAATGTATTCGATTTTAATGTATTTTGTTTTGAGTTCCAATCTTTATGGTAGTAGTAACTCTATGTAAATTTATTGAATATTGCTTAACGTCTCATATTTATTCACTTTGGCTATTCGAGAAGATGAGTGGTGATAGATAGGGATGAAGTATGAACAGAAGGGAGGAGGGGAAACCCGGTACCAGCACGTAGCCTACTCCTTTCGAAAAGTACCAAGGGGCTCAACGGTGTAACTTTGACAATCATAAAGGTTCCTCCACTTACCCGGACTGCCGAGCAGACGTGAAGGAGAACGAAGCTGTTACACTAGCTCTCGAACCCTCCATCTGCTCTAACCAGCGGTATACGTGAGTTTCAGGGCAGAGCCTCTATGTAAATTTAATATTATGTTTTATAATATTGTCTATTTAATTGAACTATCTATGCTAAAGAGGGTATGGACATGTCCATAACCCTACACTGGCCGGCCATTCCTGTCATAGGACAAGTCAACTACAATAAAATTAATTGTTGTTACTTTTCAAAGTATATAATAACAAAATTATAAGTAGATGAGTGAAGTGAAGACTTCAATTTCATTGTCCCTCCCCCCACAAAAAAAAATTAGCTCGGTTGTTTTTGTTTTGTTTTCTTGTTTGTATTTTTGCCTGCTTGTTCGCTCTCTACCGGGCAAACGGCATAATAATATGCGATCTTGATGAAAATTTGAGGGGACCTTCGAAATCTCTGAACTTGGACTTGCCACGTTTTTGGGTACAATCGATCAAATTTTTCTTATGACTATCGCACTTTTACGATTTTTTCCGATTTTTAATAAGATACGTTCGTGATATTAAGACTGATTCTGACCAAACAAGTGGGGCTACAACGTTTATATTTTACATTGGCATAAAGATTATAATGATGTAGTGCCTTTTGAAAGAAAAAGTTGAAAAAGTTGGTCAAAATTCATAGAAATAAAGGTTTTAATATAAGCCTTTTACAGGTTTATAATTAATAAGTAACTATAGAAACTTGACTACAATCACCTACAATGCGTACAAAAAGCATGTTACATTCTATTGTTAATTGGTTTTACCATAGCAATTGATACTACTTTATAAAAATTATCCTAACTTAACGAAAATAATTTTGAAATCGAACTTGAAAAAGTAGCGAGATTCCACTTAAAATCGTAATCATTGGACATAAATATTAAGAAAACGCTCATCCATCAACGCGACTTGGACAGCGTTCGCGAAGCGGCCTAGTTCTTAGACAATATTTTACACTGATCACAACTTTCCGAGTTTGAACACAAAAATTCATCTTGATCTATGGGAAAATGTGGCCAGGATCGCTGAACGTAAAAACTCTGCGCCTCGTGTCCTGCTAATCTGATTCTAACTTCTAATTTCGTCCATTCACACACAAGTGTTAACATCAACAACAACGAATACCCTCGTATCGTTCATCTGACATCCTCGATGTACTCGAGCCACATCACTGAGCGATCTCAGTCGCCGTGATATCGCCGTGTGAATCTTAGCTCGGGGTGGTAACAATGCCTGGCCGCACGGAGCCTAAACAAGCCGAGGTGTTAAATAGCGAGGCGGGTCCTAGGCGTGATCAGAACACAACACGGACACACAATGGAAAGAGTTTTAGTGGTCTGCTGCGTCGCCCTCGTCGTCGTAAGTTGTACACAGATAACAAAATACTTAAAGAACAGCCAAACCTTACACAATCAAAAGAAATGAGATCTTAAAGAAATGCCAAGCTTATGTACCCTCTTACATTTTCGCAATCTTAATACATAAATTTATTTTGTTTGCCCTGTGACATGGATCCTTGTAAAGCGTTGCAAAATTTTATTTGCAACTATTGTTTTAAATGTAAAAGTTTGTGCAAATTTATTTTGCCAAGCTTTGCAAAGTGAATTTAATCAAATTATGTATTAAGATTGCTAAAATGTAGGAGGGCATAAGCTTGGCATTTCTTTTAGATCTGATTGCTTTTGATTGTGTAAGGTTTGGCTGTTTTTTTTTGCAGTTTTTGTTATACGTGGGATCTCATTACTTTTTCAAGTTCCATTACAAAATTATTTGTTAACATACAATAATTTTATTAAAGTCGATTTAATCGATGTTTATTTAAATAAATATTTTGTAAATAACCGCGAAAAGTCCAATGAATTGTATTTGTAATTGTATTGTGGTATTGTGGTTAGCGTCTCTGCTTACAATGCAAAAGGTCCAGGGTTCGATTCCCGCTCTACTCATAAGATTTTAAACTTTGATTTGGACTCCACGGACGTCCTAGCAACGAGGCTTACAATAAATTCAGTTGTTCTTAATCGGCCTGGTTGATTCTGGCGTTGATCCGCGGGTGTTCGCACTTTCCATACCACTGATTGCTATATTTACTATTAAAAATATAGATCTTTAGTTGGGTATCGCTCACTTGTCATTGCGTCGGGGCCTACAGGGTTGGCTTGGTCTCTTTGGTTAATGTGCTCCACTAAAAATCAGTTGTATGACTGAATGGGTAGACTCTAAATACGAATTAATTATTTTTATTTGTTTATTTATATATTTTGTGAATAATATTATTCATTGAAGGGGTTTAGCAAAGTTTTTTGTTTGTTTTGTTTGATTGATTGTTTGAATGTATGCATTCTTTTTTCCAT